>VXAK01013150.1:15851-127742 GCA_013399435.1 Arenaria interpres | reverse complement strand
TTCCCCTACTAGAGGGGCTGGCGGCGGCCTCTCCCCTCAGCCCCCCGCTGGGTGCTCCCGCCCCGTGGCGCGACTCGCCCTTCTCGGCCATGAAGGTGCTTAAAAGGGGCGGCTGCGCCCGGTTTTGGCTCTCCGGCAGCGCAGCATCCTTCTGGGTGCGGCTTCAGGCCTTGTCCCTTCTTCCACTCGCTCAGACCCGCCCCGGGCCTTTGAGTCGCTTCGCGGCTTGTCCAGCCCGGTGTGCGGCCCGGTTTGTCCCTGCGCCCCTCAGAACGGGGCCTTAAAACTGCTCTGAAATTGAAGTTCCTGACGGTGGGGTGGGTTTTTTTTTTGTGCGTGGTTGTGGTTTTTTTGGTTGGTTGGTTGTTTTTTTTCATTTTTCATTCCCAAGTCGTCCCCTTGCCTTGGGGATTCAGCAGATTTCGCTGGCTCACGGTGATGTCTTCCTGCTGCTCAAATTTCTTTGCGTTAGCATATCTACCTCCCTCCTCCCGGGAGAGCAGAGGTCTTCGGTCCTTGCCATTTTGCTCGCCTTTTAAAATCCCCCACCTGCAGCAACAGAGTCTTATATATAGGTGTTAAGGCAAGGGGTCATGTTTCATTACTGCCTTTTATTAAATCCCCTTAACGACAGCTGAATTAATACACTAAACGTTTTTGTACTCTTCTCTTTTTCATATTTTTTTCTCTGTGTTCCCCATAGCTCCTCAGGGTGTCTGTAGTTAGGTGCCTGGCTATTATTCATTAAATACTTAGGGGATGCTAGTGTTTTTACTTTCAAATGTGGAAATAAATCACCTGACCAAACAAGATGTTGGTTTCTGGTGTAGCAAAGCATGGAAATAGTCCTTCCCTTTTTTCATTCTAGCAATGTGAGGGATGCTCTAGGGTTTTAGTTGTGTTCAGATATGTCCCTGTAAGTACAAACAGTAAGTTATATTCTTGCATCTTTTATTGGGGGAAAAGTAATTTAGCTGACTAATAAGTTTCATGCCAAGTGTTGATATAGAGCAAGAAGAGATGGCCTATTTTTAGTTAGGAGAGTGGGAGAGTGTTTTTATGAAATAAGTAAGGCCTGTTTCTTATCTCAACTTCAAAATAAAATGCAATATCGAGTATAAGAGTTGCAGTCATTTCTTTAGCTGTCTTTTATTGCCTCTCTCCACTCCACTGAAAACACTCAGTAAATACTATTAACCACTCTCAAAGTTTCTGTGTTTATCAACTCTACTGCTTGATGCTAATGTTTTTTTCATTTCAGTTGCTAGATGAAAATGTCTTATTAATTATGACTTCTTGATTAGCCCCTGACAGTTAGAAAAAAAGATATACTAATTCTGGGTTTCTTCCCTTTTTGGGTGTAGTTTGGGTGTTTGACTCTTTCTCTCCCTTGTTAGGACTGTAACAAGGAGATAAAAGGACAATCTTGCAAACCATATATTTTTGCTATCTAGAGTTAAGCATAAAATAAACACTTGTTTAAAATGCAACTTGAAATGCTGGGTAGAAATTGGAAGACCCTGAGCTCTCATCAGCTCTGTTATTCTTAGCTAACATGCACGTTTTAATTGGCTATGTGTTTTGCTAGCCACATCATTGAAGACTAAATGATGAAATGTTTCCCTCTGCTTGAATTGTCAACTCTAAAAGTAAATGTAGCTAGGTGGATTGCTCTTGAATGCAGTGCTAGACCTTTCAATAAAGGAGTACAGATGTCAGTACTATCTGTACTGAATAAGTCTTATCACACAGCAGAATACGTTAGTTGTCCCATCTTTGGAAATGTTCTATGGTAAAGCCTAGAAAATAATAAACAAGGACTGGGTTTGTCTCCGACAGTGCTAAAGATAAAGGAAATTCTCCTTTGCTAGAATGATGCTCTGCATTAAAAGGTATCAGGTCTGGTTTACATCAGTGCAATATTTATTAATATCCCCCAGAGTACTTCTGTAACTGATAATTGAAACTGCAAGAGCAAATTATAACCAGTGCAGTACACACAAAAAGAACTCTATTGTTTCTTAAATTATTAAAGCTAAGTTCCTTAAAATGTAATAATGAACAAAGAATAATACCAAAAATCTGTTAAAGGAAATACTGAAGTAACTTGCAGTCATGGTTCATTTGGCAGTTTTCAACCAATTTTAGTTTTCCATAACTAGCTTTTCACTAGTGGAGTCTGAATCACTGGAAAGATCATAGAATCATTTAGGTTGGAAAAGACCCTTGGGATCATGGAGTCCAACCATCAACCCTACTCTACAAAGTTCTCACCTACACCATATCCCCCAACACCACATCTAAATGACTCTTAAACACGTCCAGGGATGATGACTCAACCACCTCCCTGGGCAGCCTATTCCAATGCCTGACCACTCCATCTGTGAAAAACTCTTTCCTAATGTTCAGTCTAAACCTACCCTGTTGGAGCTTGAAGCCATTCCCTGTCGTTCTGTCACTAATTACCTGGGAGAAGAGACCAGCACCAACCTCTCTACAGTGTCCTTTCAAGTAGTTGTAGAGAGTGATGAGGTCTCCCCTCAGCCTCCTCTTCCTCAAACTAAACAGTCCCAGCTCCTTCAACTGCTCTTCATAAGGTTGATGCTCCAGGCCCTTCACCAGCCTCATTGCCCTCCTCTGCAGAGATGAGCTCTACTGTATCCTACTTTGGGCATGGAAAAGATGTCTAGTCAGTATCTGATGGCAAAGTTGTTATTGTGGACAGTGGTTTTATTTTTCTTAAAATATCCTTATTTTAACAGCAGTGACCATAAGCAATAGCAAATTTCTTAAATAGAATTGGCATGAGCTGTCATATTGAGGGATTTGTCTATTGACAATGACTGAAGGCACAATATTAGTAGTGACTCCTTCCAAAATAGTCAAATGAGCCCTCATAGTCTAGGATGTACCTATTATGAAACGTAACAATACAAGTAAAATCTTGGGGAGTTGCTGAATGAAAATCTCATCACCTGTCTTTGAAGAGGGGAATTTCTTTCACTCAAATAGCGTTGTTATGCTTAAGGATTTTCCTCAGCTGGCAACAGGGTCTGGGCCAGGAACTGGCTTCTGTTTTGCCCTCACTCTCCTTCTCGGGTGTGTTTTCACAGACACCCTTCAGCAACTGTGAGTTTGCACAGTTGTCAAAAGAGTTTGTGCCCTGTTTCCAACCAATGGGGCTTTCCTGCCTTAGAGGATTCCCTAGATCAGAGAGGATTTGGCTGAAAACTAATTTCTTGGGGTCAAAGGGTCTGGAAGGTGCACAGTTGTTAGTTGTTGCAGAAGAGAAGTAGCAGGTTTACATCAGTTTAAGTTGATGGAGGAGCTCTACTCTTAAATCTTTCAAGGTGAGACTGGGATCTTTTTGCAATCAGAGCGTTCTGAAAGGGGAGAAATTAAGTAAGAGTGGAGGAGTGGACTTGAAACTCTTTAGTCTTTACATGACTTGCAAAATTCCTTTATTTATTTATTTTTATTTTAACCAATATGCTTTTGATGGAAGGATGTTAACTATTTCTCGCTTTCTTCCTTTTTAGCTTGGTTTTACTCTTGGAAATGTGGTTGGGATGTATCTGGCTCAGAACTATGATGTGAGTATCCTTGTATTCTCAGAGTTAAACTTACTCTGAACTGAAAATAAAAAGCTGTTTTCCCTCAATTGGAACTGAATCAGTCTTGATTTTGATGGTTTATTTTATTTAAACAGAATGAAGATCATACCGACTTCAGTTACAGATGGACTAGAATGTAAATAGAACCAAAACATCTAGCTCTTTGACATCTTCTAATAAGAGTAATGCTTAGAGCCTTAACTGGTGTTTGGGCCCTAGAGCACAGGTACGGTAAAGAGACATCTACATAGATAGAGACAGGAGAAAAAGAAAAGGTTTAGCAGCTGCTCGTGGATTGTACTGACACTAAAATAGTTTTCCTGACTCTTACAGTGTTCTCCGCTCAGTACATTTGTTCATTACTTAAAAATCCTTCAGAGCATCTGTAAGTACTGTCGTCTTTTCCAATAATGAAAATAAATTTTGCCAGCTTTTTGGGAATATTCAGTACCTACTACTACTTCAAACAGTTTTTCTTTTCTTCTTTTCTCACAGTGAGAAAAGAAAGAAAGTGAACTTTCTCTCCTCGTTTCTCACAGTGAATGGAGATTTTTTTTCACTGTGAGAGTTAGAGTAGAAGAAGAAGATTTAGAGATGAGTGTTCAATATAAGCTTTTTGTATTTCTGCAGAATCAGCAGAATCCTTTGTAAGAGCTTAGCTGTTTATAGACTAGAGGAGTTAATGAAATTTAACGTAATTTTTTTTTCTTTTCTTACTATATTATCCTAGTTTAAAAAAAAAAAAAGGGCTGTTGATGCTCAAAACTGGTGACATTTATGTTTTGGTTTCCTCTCATATTCAGTATTGAAGCCATCTTGCTTGCAGAGTTCTTTTTTTTTTTTGCTTCTTTCTCGTGTGCAAACTTCTGTGATGCTTCCTGTCCAGTCACTGCAGTAAGAGTAATAAAGGGCTGTTTTTTCTTTCAAATATATGTTTTGCCTTGTTATGAAAATGTAGCCATAAGAACATATTTGGGTATATCAATATGTATCATAAGCACGGTGTAGTGCTTTTCTGGCAGCACTAGTAAAGTATTGCCACAAGAGGGGGACTTACGCTTTTGATTTGCGGGAAATAGTTCCCTGGGAATGTAACACTGACTTGCAGGATACACATGGTAATTTTATTGCTGGTATGGAAGATGATTTGTTTTAGATGACATCTATGATAAACTTGTGATAATGAGGTCCTAATTCCTCAGCTGTTATAAGTACATGGAGGGTTCTGCTGACAACAGTGGACTTCTCTTGGTTTAGCTTAAATGTCAGGTGCATTACAGGCTGGGCTTTTAATTTTGTTTGCTCAGAGCTTAACTTTGAAAGGGAAGGTAAGAGACAAACTTACAATATTACCTATGCTATCAGCCTCAAACCATGCAACGAGAACAGTTGGGAATGACAAAATCAGTTTGGATTAATTTTCCTTCTGCTCTGTGGTCAGGTTAAATACGAAGTAAAAGCCTGTGATTTTTTTTCACAACTGCCTGTGGGGATTTTGCTTTAGTTTAATTTTAATCAATTAGCTTGTAAAATCCTATGTTGTCAATTCCTAGTTTTAGCTAGAGTCATAAGACAATGTATTCCCTGTCTGTAAATGTTACTTCTTTTCTTCTTTTTTTTTTAAGTTGTCAAAATTTACTGTTGGGTTGCTTTATCAAAATGCTTTTATTTGCAAGAAAAAGCTGAAGTTCTGAAGTTCACAGGCGGTAAATTGAATTTTCATTCAAGTGTGAAACAGCAAAAGGTTTCCAATTTGCAATACAGTAGAATTCCCTAGTGGGGAATTTTGGTTCCCACCAGAAGAAGTATTTCTTCATAAATTTCTTGAGCGTACTTGCTACTCTTGAGCATCTCTTTTTCTCTTGGTTTGTGACCAGTATAGTGCAATCTAATTTCCCCTCCCGAAGTCATTATTAAAGTCTGTGCATCAGTGTTTAAATCAGCTTATTCTTTGGCAGTTTGTCCCCTTTCAGTGAGGAAGCCAGACTTGTCTTACTGAATTTCCTGTGAAGCGATCTTTTTACCTCCCTCCTGTTCTCATCACCTCTGGCTGACTTTTAGTCTTAACAATCTAAAATATTTTCTGAAGCCTCTTGTGAGGTGGTTTCATCTGCTGTTTGCTTGATGTTGCTTTGTTTTTAACCTCTGTGATCCTGGAAGCAACTGTCTTTTGCAAATCAGTTTAAACTTTGTAGAATTCTTGCTGGCTTTATGGTATTGTCTTTCCTGCTGAGGCTTGTGTAACTCAGGATTTTTTCTTAATTTATGTGTTTTTGTTTTTCGCTTTTTGTCTTTAAAGATTCCTAACATTGCAAAGAAGCTTGAAGATTTTAAGAAGGATGTGGAAGCTAAGAAGAAACCTCCCAGCGACAAGTCCTAAGAGAACAATGTCACCCAGGTCACCTCTGTGCATGCATCAAGGATGCAATTTACCTTTCAGGCAACAAAGATCAAGTAGAGGGTTGGCATGGGAGGTTCCTCCACTTTTAGTCTCCTAGAAATGGAATGTCCTTCTTTTGAAAGAGCAGCCGTGAACTTCTCCTGGGACTGATTTTCAAGGGGCTAAGAATCTGGATTTGCAGCTGATACATGACTGGATAAGATTGTTTGTATTTTTCGTTATTGCTTTTCCTAATATTTTGTAACCCATTTTTACCTGACCCAACTGGAGTCCTATTAGTCCTGTTACTATGCGTACCTCACACTTTGTAATACCCTAGTTCTTAGAACATCACAAAAAGAAATTAAATGCATCAAGAAGTAACTTTCTTGTCATTTGTTGTGAGCAGTGGTACTTCACTGTCCTTAAGATCTGCAGTCCATTATTGGAGATGGGGAAAGTTCATTTGTCAAACTGTGAACCGGGGCGGGGGGAAGGAGGGAGCCCCTGCTTTTTCCGTTATGTTAAGTGATTGCTTACAGCAGTGAAGACTTTGCACAAAGGTGGCCGATTTCAAAAAGTGTAAAAGGCCATCAACTTTAACCAAAATTTCAAATTCATTTTTTCTTCTATTATTATCTCTTCCCCCTCTTTCCGTTCTGCTTGGTTGCTTGAGGAGGTCTCTGGAGTGATGGGGAGGATGGAAGAGAGAAGAATTATCTTCCATAAGCGGTAACAGGGGCACGTGGAGGTCAGCAGTTACATTGTGAATGCAAACCCTTCACTTTATGTACTTAATAGTTCACTTTCTGTAACTGTTCTAAGTATGCTTTTTTTACTGCCTCTTGGTGTGGAACAAAGGACTAGAGCTCAGTATTTCTATCAAATATGTCTATCAAAGAGCTTGGTCACCAGGTCAAGGGAGGTCATCCTACCCCTCAACTCTGCCCTGCTGAAGCCACATCTAGAATACGGCATCCAGTTCTGGGCTCCGCAGTTCAGGAAAGACAAGGAACTATTGGAGAGTTCAGCAGAGGGCTATGAAGATGATCAAGGGACTGGAGCACCTCTGTTGTGAGGAAAGGCTGAGACTTGGGTCTATTTAGCTTGGAGAAGAGAAGACTGAGAGGGGATCTCACCAATGCTTACAAATATCTAAAAGGCAGGTGCCAAGAGGATGGGGCCAGACTCTTTTCAGTGGTGCCCAGCAATAGGACAAGAGGCAATGGACACAAGCTGGAACACAGGAAATTCCATCTGAACATGAGGGAAAACTTCTTTACTTTGAGGGCAACAGAGCACTGGAACAGGCTGCCTAGAGAGGTTGTGGAGTCTCTTTTCTGGAGATGTTAAAAACCTGCCTGGATGTGTTCTTGTCCAGTCTGCTGTAGGTGATCCTGTTTTGGCAGGGCGTTGGACTGGCTGATCTCTGAAGGTCCCTTCCAACCCTTACAGTTCTGTGACACTGTGGTATTTCCAGTACTTCCTTATCCCTATGTATGGTCTTCAGCCCATTGTCTTTGCATTTGATTCAGTTGTCTACCATGTATTTTCTTAGGATTAGAACCATACATCTGCTGTCCCCATTGTTGTGTGTCTGGTATACTTTCTTCACCCGTAGTTGCCACTGAAAACCCTGATGTGTGAAAAAATATATATCATATTGTTGTACTACACTCTTCTATTTGAATGGAAAGCAAATTCTGCATTTGGAAACCATAGTTTTGTACAAATTCTGTTGTAAATTCTGAAGAAAATATTGTGGTCATTTGAATAGATGTAAGTTTTATTAATTCAACAATCTATTAAATAAAAATAATTTAATTTTTCTTCTGTAAAATAGAAGAGTCCTATCAACTCTGTAAGGTGCTTGGTGAAGGGAATTCACAAATAAAGTACAGCCATGTTTAGTTATAGTAGTTTGACTTTCACAGACTTCTGACCAGACCAAAGAAACTGTCTTCCACAGAGAAAAACTTTTCCATAGAGTAAGACAGCACTGCACAGCTGATTTAATGTGTTTGTGAATGTGATGAACTTGGTTTCCCACAGCTTCCCTTCGTTGTTTTTTCCTTCTCGTTCTCTTTCCTATTCTTGAGCAGAGTATTGAAAAATACTGGCTCTATCCCATTACTCATATGTCTTTGCTTGTCATATAAAATTATGTTAGTGTTTAAGACTGGATTATTTCTTTCTTCAAACATGCTTTGTGCTCTTCCCTTTCTTTACAGAAAGACAAGAATGGAAATAATATTCAAAATCTCTGTTGCCAAACAGGCTTCTGTTACTCTACATGTGTAATTTGAAGCTGAAACTTTCAGCTGAGCATTCCAAGTTGATGTTAGGATTCTTTTTTTCCTATCAGATTATGAAGTGAACCAGCTGGAGCTGTACTGCTGTGGAAGCAATATATATTCATTAATATTAAAGACGGGACTTCTGAAGTGCTTTGCACTGTTTGAAACACTTTCCATTTTAGCTCAAGCTGTCATTTTTGTCCCACATAGTAATCTGGAGAGCTGGATAATACTGTAACACAATTCTTGTCAAATTCGCAACTACTGTGTAACAAGTTTTACATACCTGATTCAGCCTGAGGCAATCCTAGATGATACTAAAGGTTAACCTTGTATTTCGGAGGCAGAAAGTAGACGTGGATGATGACTTCCTCATGCAGATCTTGCACCTGAAGTCTCAGAGGGCTTTGGATGCAGTGGTGTCAAAGGTTGCAAAGGATGAATGCACCTTCAAGATACCTAGAAGCAAGTTTTCCACTTAACATGGGGACTGTGAATTTCTGCGTGTTCAAAATGCCTGTGTGGATAACCTGTAATTGCCAGCTAAAATATGCAGTCTTCCTTCCTTCGGTAAAAGCTCTTAAGATAAATGCAGTTATATCAATTTTCATGTATTGATTTTTCTGAGGCATGTCTTAGGAGCTGAAGGTTCAAGGCAAAATGGAAGGAAAGGGATTTGTGAGCTACTAACAGACTTCTTAAATATTTACTCTGGAGTGAGACTTATCTTGTGATGGAAAATGCTGCTGTAGTGCTCTTGACCATCTTCCATTGAATACAGGAAAGAGTTAATACTGGAAATATATGAAATGCTAGATAGCAAAGCTAATTATTAGCTTACTGGACACCAGAGTTCAACTGATTTAGTTACAGAGCTTCACTAACATGAATGCTCAGTGGTGCCATTTTATGTCACAGAACTACAGCCCCTTGTCTCATGTCTTCATCCCTTGATCTTTGTGGCCCTTGGGTAGGACTTGCTCTGGTATGCCCATGTATCTCCTGTACTGGGGAGCCCAGAACTGGACATAGCAGTTTATATGTGTTTCACCAGGGCTGTGAAGGAGGGAAGGTTCACCTCCTCCCTCAGCCTGTGAAGTATGCTCTGCCTAATGCAGCTCAGGATGCTGTTGGCTGCCTTTGCCTCAAGGGCACACTGCTGACTCAAGTTCAGCTTTCCTACCAGGACGCCCAGGTCCTTTTCTACAAAGCTGCTTTACAGCTAGTTGGCTCCAGTTTCTACTGGGGTGTGGGATTATTCCTCTCCTAATACAAGGCTTCACATCTCCCTTTGTTGATATGTTCACAAGATACATGTTGGTCCATTTCTCTTGTCTATGAAGGTCGTTCTGGGTGACACCACAACCATCTTGTGCATCAACCACTCCTCCCAATTTCGTATTGTCTACAAACTTGCTAAGGTTGCACTCTGTTCTGTTGTCCAGGCCATTAATATACCAGTGTTCAATAATTCAATATTGGCCCTGGTATTTTTCCATGGAGTACACCACTAGAGACTGGCCTTCAGCTGGACTTTGTGGTGTTGACCACAACCCTTTAAGCCCAGCACTTCAGCCAGTTTTTGATCTACCTTACCATTCACTTATCTTGTTCACACTTCCTCCATTTGTCTGTGAGGTTGTTGTGGAAGGCCATGTTAAAAGCCTTGCCAAACAACATGTATTGCTCTCCCCTCATCTACCAAGCTAGTAATTTTGTCGTACAAGTGCCAGGCTGGTAAGGCATCATTTCCCCTTTATTAATTGATGTTGATTACTCCAAAGCGCGTGTCTTTCATATATTTGGAAACAGCTCCGTCACCTTCCCAAGGATCGATGTGTTACTGATAGGCTTGAAGTCCCCTAAATCTTCCTTCTTGAAGATACGAGTGACATTTGATTCCTTCCAGTCCTCAGAGGCTTCACTGGATCACCATAAACTTTCAAAAACACCACAGAATGGCCTCACAAGGACATTGACCAGCTCCCTCAGCATTTCTTTAGATTTCCTTCAGCAGCTGGTATGCCAATAGAGGTCTTTGGCTCCTGATTTTGTACCAAGAGGAGCCTCTATAGGCTTCCCAGGTGAGGCTGGCCAGGGCCATTAAGGCACTCAGGGTCCTGGGATTGGCTTTCCTAACCCCATCTGAGTTAGTTAAATCACTGGTACCTCCAGCCGCCTTCTGTAAAAGTGGGTTATACTAGAGAGGAGTTACTCAAGGACAGGGAAAAGTTTAATGAAGCCAACTCCTTTTCCTTATGTTTTTGCATTAGGTAACATCATCTGCATCATCGGAAACTTTTATTTCAGGTAAAGATACTTCTCTTAATATAGAGTATCACTCTTTCACAGTGATTTCTGATGAGTAAAGTAATGTAGTCGTGATCTGGTAGCACAGGATATTTCTCAGTGATATATAACCACAGGGAGTTGTGGTATTACTTAAAAATATTTGTGAAAGCAGCATTTTTCCACTGTGGTTCTCCTTTGTGGTTCTCCTTTGTCTTGTGATGCTGGGAGCTGTGTGTACTGACAGTTGTTATAACTCCTCTGTGCGTGTTTTCTTGGACAGATTTGTTATACATACTGAGCATCTGGAAATGTGCTTTGAAGGGCCCAGACTACTGTCAGCCCAGATTACACATGGCCCTTAGATTACTGGTAAAATAGAAGTGTTGCAAAGGAAGAAACAGGAATTTTCAGAGCTAATGAGGAGTTGATTTCAGAAGTCTAGGTTATGTATGTGTTTGCAGAAACATGATTGTGAATTGGTATGTGTATGTAAAATCCAATATCCTTTGGCTGTGATGCAGAATTCTTTTCAATATTGGGAAGTGATGGTGGGTGTCAGAGTGCATATGTTACTGGTAAACTCCATAGAGAAATTTCCTGTGCAGCTCTTTATTTTTGCCTCAGAGGGAGAAGAAAGAGATATTTAGTTCTATTTATTACGTTTCTCGGTGGTATAGGCTAACCTTTACTTTACAAAGTCCCAAGCCAAGGTCATTTTTATTGAATTTGTACTGAGATAAAATGGCTGTGGAGGTTATTTGCTTTTCACCTGAAACATACATTAATCGCAGAAGGTCAAATTTACTCTCTTGAAAAATAAACCAAATTTCTTAAGTTGCCTTCAGAATAGATGTTCCCACCAAAATTTATCCTGGCTTTAGTCTTTAATACATCTGGAAAATACCTAAATACCTCATTCCTCTGAATGACAGACTCAAACCATAACTACACAAGTAACCTTCCTACCATGTGAACCCAAACGCCGGATTGGAACACACTTTTAGCTTTCTGTGTGAAAACAGATTCTGCAACCTTTTATCACCCTGATTAGAGCCCTTCTCTCTCAACTGCACTTTTGGGTCCAAAGGTGCAACCCAAGTAGTAAGATACTGATTAGTGTATGAAAAAAAAAAAAAGGACATGTTCTAAATTCTGTTACTCAAATTTTCTGCAAAGCAGAGGGTATTGAACAAACCCTATACAAGTACTAAGTACAGCTATCATGCTCGGCTTTTTTTCCTTAGAAAAAAAAATGTTACTCTGGCAGCTGCAGAATGAAGCTGCAGAATGCTCAGTATAAATCACCTCAGTTGACTTCCATGAAATTATTCAGGTTTTATATCTCTGTGAAAAAAATATGTATGTAACCTTAATAGGATTCTAGTAAAATGTAATATAAAACCGTAAGATAAAATAGTATACTACTACTAGTTAATGTGATTATACTTTTTGGATAGGAATCTTAAATTCTGGTCTGAAAGTAAAACTTCTGTTTTTAGGACTTGATAGATGTGCTGAATGTTCAAAGCATCTGGAAATCACTTAATTTGAAATCAGGCTTATCTCTCCTCTGAAGAAAAGACTTCAGCTTTGGCTATTGGCAGAGACAAATCTGAAGTTGAGTGACAGTATGCTATAAATTACCAGTGAAAATTTCCCGCTTTTCTTTCTCCTTGCCATTTAATTAATTATTTATTTATTTTTAAAAAGGAGCAATCAGCACCCATTGCTGTCACCTTATGAGCCATGTAGCTTCCCAACCCTAAGCCTGTAGTTCATCTGCTGCTATTTTCCCATTTTCCTTTGTGACGTTCAGATTCTTCCAGTAAATACTTCTTCATGTACTTTCTTACGTCTTCAGTGAAATGAAGGATACCATGCATGAATGTCTAAGGGCAGAATCTAGCTGTGATGCATGCGCTGACTGATCTGATATGGAAAAAGGGACCGGTACAGCACATTGCCTTCCTGAAAATGCCTGGTGAGACATGGCAGTGACAAGTGCCAGCATCTGTGTCCTGAGAGCTCCGAAACAGAAGGGGAAGGGTGCTGAGGAAATTCCTTGCGCGAGTCCACTCCTAATTTCTCTGCACTAATCTGGTGATAAGAAAATTGATAGAAATGTTCCTGAGGGATGTACAACACAGCACCAGGCAATTTCCATTTACGTAGTGCTATTGGTGGCCACCCTATTTGATTTGTGAGTAATCCTAGATCTCCCTAAAGCTGACTGGTATGCCAGCTGCTCCTCTCTCTTGCAAATGAGAATATCCCGTGTTCACATCCCCTGGGAAAGGTGTGGGATAGCAAGGCCTGATGGGAGCTGAGCCGAGCCGAGAAATGAGTATTAGGAGGGTGGAGAGTGATTTATTGCTGAACAGCTAGGCAATTTGAAGATGGAGGTGGATGAAGCGTGAAGTGAAAAGGATTAGAAGATGAGTACACAGTAAAAGGCTCAGAGCAGCTAAAGCCTTGGGAAGAGAGCAACCCAGAAAGAGAGTTTCTTGGCAGGGGGAGAATGACTGAAACTAACTTTGAGGACTGTAAGCAAAGAGATGTCGTGCTTGTTGTATGTGGAGACAGGACCCTTGGTACTGCGGGCACCACCACCTACTGAATTGCTTGTTCCTGGAGAAAGTTGCCCATGGTGGGCATGTTGCAGCCCTCCCTCTCCTGCTTCAGTACTGGATGCAGCTTACTGGGGGACTGCAGCTCGTGCTGGGAGGGAGGCCGGGGGACCTGATTTGAGCACCATGTTGGGATCTGTGCCCAGCAACAGCCGCTTGCTGGGAAGCAGTAAGAGACACAGGGAGGGGAGCTGGAGTGGTGTGGAGGATCTGGAACCCAGAGGCAGGCATGAGGTTTGTGTGCTGGGGTGCAGCAGAGCAGCAAGCTCAGGACAGGGAGAACACAGGAACTGGGGAGGTGAGAAAAGTTGAAAAAGTGAGGTTGAGGTCCTGTTTCATGGATTAGGAGGGCACGGGGATGCACTGAGCCATTGATCCCCAGAAACACTTTGTTTTTCAAACCAAATTTACAGGAATGACTATGAATATGAATTGTTTTGCTAAAGGATGCTGCCTCCTGCTTTTGGTACAAGGCTAAAGCACGCTCTTGTGATTTTCCCATTTTGTTCCCGCTCTGCTAACTTATGACTTCATATTGTATCTGTTTATTTCCAAGACAAGTCTGTGGGATCCCTCTGTTTTGACAGAAGCAGTAAACCAGCACCTCCTGCTGTCTCAACGCTACTTCTCTAAGGGCTTGGTGGGTTATGAGGTGAAATAGATCCTATTTATATTCTCATAGAGCACCAGAATATGCAGTAGTGAATAATTTATTTTATTGACTTTTTTTTTTTTTGCAGAATAGACGGTCACACTAACAGAGCTTAGATTATAAGTGGAAAGCATAAAAATTCATTAAAGTGTGCATATATAAAGAGTGGGATTACATGAGATCCAATCATCCTAATGTACAGTTTAAATGCATTGACGTTAAAGAAATGATTAAAAACAGGACATAATACAAGAGGTTTACTGAGTATCACAGGGATCCGGTCAGAAAAACAGGGCGTTCACTTTGCAGATGATAAAGAGATCAGCCTTTTGGTTTGGTAGTTACCTGCTCTATGTCACAGTTTCCTACATTTGAATTTCCTGTTCTCTGGGCTGCTAGAGACCAGGTGGGTGTGATGTTCAAGTGAATGCACACAATGAGGAGATACACCAGCACCACTCCACTTCAGCCCTCTCCCTTCTTACTCATGGAGCAGTGCCGAGTGCCATCTTGGATGAGATTGTACTTTCTTTCTCAAGGGAATCATAACTGTGTAACTACCTAAACAGCAGCCAAAGAGAGAGGAGAGCAACGGGTCTGTTGGCCTAGTAAGGTTTTGCTGGTCACAGCTTCCTCTGCTGAAAAAGCTCCCACTGCAGTACAATGGTAATGAAAGAAGGCATTGAACAAAACTGTCTATCTGTTTCTGAACCTCTTCCTTACAAAGTAGAGATTGCAAGTACTGCAATTTTGGAAAATTTATACTAGTGCTGTGGAAAAAAACCCATTTTCCTTCCCAGGAGACTTCTCTTTCCTATCTGTTTGGTGGTTTCTATTATCCCTTTGAAGCGCTGTAGCTGGTAATTGGTAGCTGTATTTCTGTCCAGGCCATATGGGTTAGATAGGAAAGTGTTTTTTTCCAACACAGTGATGAGTCACCTCAAAAGAATAATAATTTGCTTGTAAATGAAGTAGGCTTATAAAACTCTGGGTTTGGAAATAAGACTCACCCTTCATTCATTGTAGGAGTCAATGGCAGGACTGAATATCCTTCTACTGAGTACACCAGCATATGTATACTTGTCTTCTGTCATTGGAGTCCTATATCCCCTATTTTACCAGTCCTACATAACAGTTTTAGAGCGTGAAAGAACCATAGGCAGAGAATTTGGAGGAAAGATTTTTTTTCAGAGTTATAGTATCACAGGAAAAGGGAACAATAGAGCAAAGCTAATCTCACTTTTTAACTCATGCTGATTTTTAGAACTGAAAAGCTTAAGCAGACCTCCCTGTGGATTTTCTTCATGGTTTTGCTATGGATCCTGGTTGTATGTATACACAAGTTTTCTCCTTTCATATGTGCAACGTAGGTTTATATTTTGTCACAATTTGCTTTGGTCTTGCACTTTTTTCTTTTTATTTTCTTTTTTTTTTTTCTTTCGTTGGAGATTATGTTTGGCGAGTGATGTTACCGAGTGCTGCCCATTCTGGAAAAGTATTCAGCTGGAAGAGTCTAATTCCCCAAGTGTTGATTGCCACCGTGACCACAGCCAGACCAATCAGGTTTACTCCCAGGCCAGCTTTCACCTACAAAAGCAAAATGCATCAGAGTATGATCAATGACAATTTGATCAAAACCATTTAACATGGAAAATAGAAGGCAGTGAGGTGTGTGTATGTATTCATACTGACATATATATATATATATAGTGATAAATTACCTATACTGATTTCTAGAGCCGTAAAAAAGCACAGTGTTATGTATTAGAGTATACATTGTGGGAGTATTCAGGAATGATAGTCAGAGGTTGATGCAGCTCATTGGAAAACTGCTCAGTTTGTCACTTGAACTTCTCAATCATAAACAGAATGGGGTATTATACCACACATAGCAGCCCAATAACTACATGACTTACTGTGGAGCTAGGTGATAAATCCAATTTCTCATTATTTCCTGTGTCTTAACAGGTCAGTGCAAAGTTTGTGTACTCCTGTTCTTTGATACCTCTTCAGACCATTGCATTCATAAAAAATAAAGATGAGAAATGCGTGTATCCTGCAGCAGATATGTGAATTTTCTTAACATGACAGCTCAGTTGCATAGCAGCAGTACAGATCAATGTGACTTTATATTAGCACAAATATAATAATAATAATTATTATTGGCTGCTGGATGTGGGGACAAGGTGTCAAAGTTGCATGAAGCATGGGAGGATATACCCATTCCCAAGACTCACCATATCTTTAATCTGGCAGTGCCCGTAACTGAAGACAATGGCATTTGGAGGATTACCCACTGGTAGCATCACCGCAAATGAGATACACATGGTGACAGGAATCAGGGTGTATAAAGGATTAATAAGCAGGGTTTCTGACTGGAAGGAGAGAGGGAGAGAGGTGTTTCACTTAACCAATAAAAGCCACTGCTCACAATTAGGATTAAAAGATCCTGTCTGCTCTATGTGAAGATAAGATTCTGTGGATCTCACCTCCCTGGTTTCTAAACTTAAGAGTGGAATTCTTTTTTGTTGGGTTTTTTTAGAGTAGAGCAATGTTATAATTTGGAGCCGGTCACACTCCGGGGATTTCTCCTGAAACAGCTCACACTGAGGGAGGGTGGAGATTTTGACTATTAGGCCGCCTTTACTCTTTTTCCCACTTGTTCCCCATGTCATTATGTCTTGTGTCTTTTGGATCTTAACACTGACTACCACCTCAGTCTTCATCCAAGAGATTGACGTGAATAACTTATTTCTTTCAGTTGCTGTAGATACTGAGACTATTATATAAAGTCATCCTGAACAGTGGTTAAAACTAGTTGTTCGTGGTCCAAACTCACATGGTGAGAAGGCAGTGATGATAGAATATTCTTTACAGTGGTCTAAGGAATTGTTCTTCCACTGCAGCCTTCAGTGGTGGTGAAATATTGCTATGGTCTAGTTTTATGTCGGAGGGAAAGGTATTCACAAGTCTAGCTTCATTTTGGAGAGGGAAGTGTCTGCGAGTTACTTTTACAGTCAAAAAAGAGAGACTATCTTAAGAGGGCAGTTCAGACTACTAAAAATAGGTTACTGCTCTAAATTTCTCTTTAGGAGAGTCTCATTCTGCATGGAGCAGAGGTAAATCTGAACTCATAAGCCATACTAACATAATTACTTATTTTCATCTGAGCATATCTTCATATTACCTCAGAGCTGTTGACAAAATGTGCTTTGGGACAATCCCATAACATTGTTCCAGTAGGGAAACATGATTAATAACTTGCATTCTTGATAAGAAAAGCTTCACATTACATAAAGGAAGAGAAATAAGACAGTTTTCTGTAACTGCTATTCCAATATAGGATGAAATTTGTATCTCTTTTCTCTGCCTCTGTCACTAGTCTCCTGATTTATATTTTTTTTTTACTTACAAACACCTCTGCTTCCCATGCTGGATGATAGTATGCTTACCAGATAAAATCTGATATAAAATTCACTACTACAGTCTTTTCTTACAAGTAGTGAGTGGGTGACTGTTAGCTCATGAACAGCACATTTAAAAGAACATTGGTAAGAGTATCTCAGGCTTTATGTGAACTTCACCAGTCCTGTCGATTGCATCGACACCTTTTCTTGTTTTTAGACTGTGAAACCCTCAGTGCAATATCTATATTTTCACTTTGTCTGAGAGGTATTGAATAAATTTCTTGGTGCTAAAATATACTTTTGGCTGCCCAAGTTTATTGTTTTTCCTAAACCCAAGACTGCAGAACAACAGCTTGGGAACGGAGGCTGGGTTTCGTGTTATCAGGGTGCCAGTACCCTGATGTCCTGAACCATTCCCACGAGCCTGTCAGAAAACAACAGACTGAAAATGTCATTGTTTTTACTCACCATGCTGCATAAAATAGGCAGAAAGATGGTTATGGTTGCTGGATTACTAACAAACTCTGTTACCAGGGACACCAAAATGCAGGCCAGCAGAGTTACAGCCCAGTAGGGAAGGCTGCTCAGGGAGAGCATTTGGCGTCCAATCCATGTAGAGAGGCCAGAGGTCTAAGGAAAAGACAGAAGCACAAGAATCACTAAATACTTAGTAGGTTTGTAAAACAGAATCTTCTCCTTGGGGCGGTTCGCATCAAAGAATCCCACCACCAAATAAACAAAGTCGAGGTCAATGCTTTCTGCATTTCCTTTTGTTCAGTAAACTGGATTTCACTGCAGTGCCTAATAAATAGTTGTACATAGTAACAGAGAGATACATTTGGCATTTAATAATATTAAAAAGGCACCAAGCCTGATCTCTCTTGCTTCAGCATGTGAACTGGAGTATTGCAAATTGGTGATGAAGGATTGCACAGTCCGGGTAGAATTCGTCTTGGGATTAAAATACACAAATTTAGTTGTCTACATGTGGGAGTCTGTAGGAGAGCTAGATGTTTATTCATGAATTATACTGAGTGTAGATACAGTCAGTAGCGATTAGAGTATGATTTGTCCAGTCCAGCACTAGGAGCATAATCCATTTGCCGAAAGAGGAGCATCCAGTGGCAACTGAGGAGTTCCCCCTCTGTCTGGTTAGCTGTTAGTTGAGAAAGTGTGAGGTCTCCCTCAGTGTTGTGTCTGCCAGCCTTGAAGGAACACCTAGGTATTCTAAAGCATCAGAAATGGCAGATGCTTACACAATTGACTTGAGCTCTAACCATCTTTTTGTTTGCTAGATAACTGCCCATTGAATGCAGGGAGTAGGGACTAAGTTATATACAAACTCAAAAGTATCCATAATGTAAATCCAGCCTTGGGACCATACAAAGGGATGAAGGAGGATAAATTTAAATCAGTACCTTGCATCCAGCTGCTAAGGCATAACCTCCTCCAACCAATACTACAATCTCCCAAGGCATGGTCTTCTGGAAGTCCTTCCAGGTAATGATGGGATCCAATGTGTTAATGTCTGTTGATTTTTCACCATCTCCTATAACAAAATAAAGCAAATGCGTGACCAGTATTACATTGGCCTTTTTGCAAAAATCTTCACGTTTTTCACACTAGTAGGAATAATGTAATATCCATGAAGTTAACTTAAGAACTATCTGTGGGAGAGGTGAAGAACCTATTTCTCTGGTTCACTCGGCCTCAGAAAATACAGCATATTAATTCCAAATGTCCTGACTTCCTCTTGGCTGCTCTGTTGATGTGAATAGTTATAAACCTCTGTGTTTCATTCTATAGTTTTTTGAGGGACTGTGTACTCTGCTGTGTATACGTGTGTGCAAATTATCTGTAGACTAAAAAGATGGAGTTACAGTACAATTATTTTCTCAAATAATGGCATTTTCTCTCTCCATTAGGCCATTAAGCTTGATAAAGTGCATTTGTGTCCCTAGATTTTGTCTGAAGGCATATTTTTTAGATGCCTGAGTGTTTTCTTGAAGTAGGAGTTAGAGTGTCGTTTTTCCTAAATGCTGCATATATGTCAATATAAAAAATAGACATATCTGTGTATGTTTGTAATCTCTACAAAACTCTATTTTTATATGTGTCTGCTGAAAGCCTGTCACAGCAAACTAATTAATGCCTCTGAGTGCTACCCAAACAGGATTGTGAAATAGCAATCATTATTATTATGAAGAAGACTGTGAAAGAAGCATTGCCCAAAATTGGAACTTTGTCTGATCTTTACTGACATCTTTTATGTTTACTTGATCAATGATTTCTGCTGTATAAGTGATGACCAAGTTATTTATTAGAGCTTATCTTCAGCCAATTTTGCAAACATCTACATTATAGTTCTCTATGCATCCTCCTTACCTTTTTCTCTTTTTCCAAAACATGGCTTTTTTGCTGGAATGAGGAAAAGGAGAAAACCAAGAAATACAGAGACAGTGGCGTCAGTCCGGTAACCTTTCCTAGGAAAGGAACAATGGGGTTATCATAAAAACACACAACCAGAAACATTTCCAGACAAGGTACATGGGTCCAAGCAGATTGTTGTAGGTAAAGTTGTGTTTCCACATCTGGAATCTTAATAATAATCCCCTAGAAAAATGTCTGCATATCAAAGGTACAGATTAGATTTTATTTCTCAGTTATTAAACTGTCTCCAATATGCAACTTCAATCACTTTCAGCAATTTTTTAACAATCCAGTGGAAAAATAGAGATTCCTTTTGGTTTACAAATCTATGAGCTCGGAGGTACAGAAAAATGGTGCATTTATTAGAAACGAGAAACACACATTCTGGACAAAGTCAAGCCCAAGTGATCCATTGGAAATGAACTGTAGATCGATTTTTAAATTAAATGTTTAAAACTCAGTCTGAAAAAGTATTTTGAACTTGAGATCCTCAGCAAACCCCAGTATTAAAAATTCTTTCTCTGTCAAAATTAGGCTGAAAAAAATTTATGTAGGAGAAATGTAAAGAAAATTTAAGTTCAAATAACTTACTCTTTGATATTAATTGTATTTTATAGCTACTTTTAACATAATTTGTTTCAACATTATTTAAAATAAAAATTATTTGCTTCAGTCACTGTTCTGTGCAATATTTAATTGAAATGAACATTTTCCTGATAAAATTTATCTTCAAAATAACATCAGAAAAGAACCCTCAAGTTTTTATTTGAATTATAGTTGCAATCTATTCCAGTGGTAGCTTCTCTACAAATGCACTAAAATGTTTTAACTTCACTATCTGGCCCTCCTATTTTTTTACTTTTGAAATATGTTTATTTTACTTTCTCTGCTTAACTCACTCTGTTTACTGAGAAAGAATACAATTTGCCATCATGTGAGCAGATGTAGTTTAAAAAGCAAAAATCAAAGACTTCATTTTTCACTACCTTGTTAAAAGTGGCTGATGATATTTTATGGCCAAAAGTTATTGCAGAAAGTCAGAAGATGCAAGACCATATTCCTCTGCTGTTGTTTAGGGAATTTCACTTACTTCTCAAAAAATGATGACCATCCTGGTACAAAGCCAGGCTCACGAGTAAACCAAAGCAAGGTCATCAGAATGAAGAAAAATCCAGTCACCATCTCAGGATAGCTAGAAATAAAAACAAAACAAAACCTAGGAATGCAATCCAAGGTCTGTCTGAAAACGTGAGAGCAAATTCCAGAAGAAATAAGAAAGTAGAATTTGGTTACAACAGGAAGGGTAAAAGACATATGGAAAATAGAAAGGAAGATTAATTTGGACTAAAGAATTCTGCATTTGGCTCCTAGCTGAGAACCATATAAACTCAGTAAAAATAAGCTAAAAATATCAGTCTGTGTTTGCAATTTGGTTATTCATGGGCAAGACGTGAAGGAAAATATTTATAAATGCTTGTTTTGTATTTGCCTTATTGTCTGATTAAGTGTGGTAACGAGGTAAAGCTTATGTTACTATTCCACTGGAAACACTTTCCATTGCATTTTTCAAAAGTGTAGAAAGCGTAAGAGCAAATGACAATGTAGATTAGTACAAATATTTTAAGCGTGTGGAATAAATATAAGATTAAAGGTGAGTTGAGGATACTGAATTTTAATTTAGGATAGATTTAAATTAACTATGGTTTCATATTTAGGCACAGTCTGAACAACAGTCTAGATTCAGAGTTGATCACAGCAAGTTGATCTGTCAAAATTTCAGTTGAAAAGCACAGAATTTTTGGGGGAAGAATGGATTTTATGAAATATCAGCCCTTTTGAAAATTGAATATCTTGCAAAATAATCTTTTCAAGAGCGATTTCTTGCCACCATAAGTAAGAATTGTGGGCAACTGAGAGGGTTGGACATCTCACCATGTGGGATATTGCTGCAAAGCCTTTGCTAAGAGTGGACTTTTATCCACCAAAATAAGTATATGCCTGAACCTGGAAGGAGGGTTGTTACTGATTTACTTCAAAGGCAGAGACAAACTTTGACTCGGATAACCTTTGGGCCCTGATATAAACCTGAATCTTTCTTATTTCCTTTAATAAATGACTAAACAAATGCATGCTTGTAACAAAATACTTGATTTCAGTTCATTTTTGCATTTAGTTCTACTCCTATCCTGTAAATGAGGAGAAAGAGCTGACAGTTCAAGAATAATCTACATGAGCCAAAGGCAGCATAGAGGTCAAGATAAAAGGATGGTCCTGCCTAGAGAGGCAAATTCCTGAGGAAGGCAGCTCCATTTTACCTAACGTTTCCCAGTTTCTTATATTCTTCTTGAATTCTTCTCTCTGACATTTCTTCCCGTTTGGTCTTCTTCTTCTTGCTCACAGAACAGGTCTCTTTAAAACTGAGGTAGATAGCACAGTAAAATTAGACTAGGACATCAAATATTCAAAAAACCCCCACCACATCATAAAAAATAATAGCAAACTGGCAGTGGCCAGACTTTTCTGGTGCCAGAAACCTCCAAAGACTGTGGCTAATTTCTATCATCACGTGCAAAGACTGTGACAGAAGCTTGCTGTCAATAGATTTTTTTTTTTTAATGAGATGAATAGGTCTTTTCTTCCAGTCAGATCAGGGGTATCCAACACATATGGGGCCTTGTTTGGCTTTTGAATGTAGATTTGACTTGAATGTTCATGATTCACTGTAAGTAAAGGAGGAAAATTGTGCTGAGGATCCTAATACCTTTCATGATCGGTCTGCTTCTACTAATACTAGCTGTTTATAAACCAGGCACAATCAGCGTAGCACTAAATTGCCTCTGCCACAGAGGCCAAGGCAGTCAGCGTAGTGTTTTGTCCTGGTGAAAAATGCCTATACTTCTGCCAGGGACATACAAGCACATTTCATAACTTAATATATTTAAACCTGCTATACATTTGTATGAAAATTAGGTCCTCAGTCCTTAGTTTATTCAGATTGCCTTCATACTATAACAAATCCTGGACATTCCTAATTGAAGTTAATATACTGGCAAGCTCACTTCAATCTTTTCCTTTTCTTCTTTCCGGTAACATCACTTTGCTGTGCTTTGAGCCACAAATCTCTGCTTTTCTGCCCCAGCTGTACCCTCTGTTACGCAGAGGTGTATGGCGTGGGTTGAGAAACCTTTGCAGCTAAGCCAGGCTAAAACAGGCTGCATCAGCAGGGACTTCGGTGACTGAAGTACCATGGGAGCACAATGGCCTGCTTTTATAGTTTCTCTTATTTTAACATCTCAATTGGTACCCTTCTAGAGATCTGTCCCATAGCACTGGCCAAACCATAAACTATGATGTCCCTCCGTGTATCTGGTTATGACCAGATTCTCAAAGGAATTTGTGTAGCTCAAGATGCAGGTAGGCCCCATCTGGTTAACAAAAAGTATTAAACAGGCTTTCATTTCACTTGTAAATGGGAATCTATTTGACACTTTTTTTAGCGCACTTAGCACTGCCTTGCACTTATATTTAAATTTCCTTGCAAACCTTGCTGTTAGACTCCAGTAAAATTCACCAGCAGTAATGCAGCTGCTGAAAGAGAAGAGTTATATGTTTTATAATGGCCAATTCTGTACTAACAATTTTATCCTTAGCTCTGCTTTGCTGGCAGACATTATTTGGTTGGTCCGTTATCCTTCCCCTTTAACCTAGTCTAGAACCTAAATAGCAAGTCTGTGTTGTTCCAACTGGGCCAAGTAAAACCAGATTGGTGGTACTGGGCTTCCTAGGAAACGAACATGAATGTTATGTGAATTCAGTAAGCATTTATGCACAGGTAGCTGTTTCAACATGTTATAAGTGTTTCTAGGCTTTGGAAGATGTGAAGGCAGAGGATTGTAGCAAAGCTCCTAACATAATATATTCTTTAATGAACTGCAGTGAACAGGATTCAGAGATTAAGGAGGCTTGGAATCAACCCGTACTTCTGAAAAAGTCGATAATGCTTCAATCTCTGGTATTATTTAGAACAACATTAATCAGCATGAAGTCCTGGATGCAATGTGGAATTTCAATTATATTTATTTAAATAAAAAAAAAAGAAAGTAATTGAGGGTCATGTTAGGGCCTGTTTCCTCTCAAGATTTAAAAAAAAAAAAGGGACTTATTTTAGCCTTTTAATTAGGAACTACAAGGATCAGGAGACTGATTGAGAGAAGGACATGGAGCTATTCACCTTTTCAAATCTACTCAAGGTCAGCAGCAAACAGGAGTCATTATAATTTTATTCATTGTCTTAGGTGAAATAAATTAGTGATGTCAGTTCGTCTTACTTTTAAGAGTAAACTAAATCAAATTAAGGGCACTTTAATTCTGAGTAAATGTGTCTGGACCACAATTTAATGCAGATTAACTAATCCACTCTAAATGCACACATTTTGTCAATTTTCATTAACTTTGCTGAATGCCTCTGCAAAGAGAATACGTGGTACAAATGAACTAGGAGATTGAGCCCTGTTCTTATTTTGAGACTAAGGGACCTACTGGTATCAAAAGGTATTAGTCTCTTAGGCTGTGAGTCCTTTCCACTTTGAAGAGAAATATATATGGAGTCTGTTTACCTTTAATTTTAACTGTGTTTACCTTAGATTCATTGGGCTGGGGGCAGATCTGAAAAGTGACCTGTTCATTTGCAGCTATTTTTCTCTTCATCTTTTAAGCTGTGCTTTTCTGAAGGGACCTTTAACAAGATTTTTTGGTCCACCACTCCTCATGGTCACGACAGTCAAAAAATCAGCTGAATGTATCATAAAGATTTCCATTGGCAATACCTAGGCACTTCACTCTCAAGCTGCAATACTGTACACTGCTGTCTATGCAGCACAGCTAAGCAATAAGATTTCCTCTGGAAATTGTTCTGGCAAGAAGAAGGAAGATGTGCCTTAGTTTTAGTCATTCGCAATTGGAAACATCTTTATGAGACATGTTCTAGAGCAGCCACAGATGCCCTGCTTTCATAATCCATGCATCTTGAACAACCTGCACTCACTTGCAACCCAAGAACAGCCAATGCATCCAGAACCAAGTCAGGACCAACATAATGAGGGAGATGGGGAAACTGAACAAAAACCAGGTTCCAAAATTCACCACTTCAGCATTTGGGTAGTGGCTGTAAAGGAAAGAAAGGATGAACAGGAAGTTAGAACAGTAAAAGGATAGGCACATCCAATATGCATAGATGCACACATGCATATGTGTATATATATTTGTCATGGCATGATAGAAAAATTGCATCAGTACGTATTTGCAACAGCTGCATTACATGTGCATGGTGCAACCAATTGCCAAAGAATGTCAGTCACTGACCATGTCTTAGCAACAGATGAGCCATATAGCACTTCATACCTTTAAGACCAGGTGTTCTGGATTGTCTAGCCAGCTTCAAAAACCCTTAGAGTTACCAGGAGTGAAATTCTGGCCCTACCTGTGTTTTTTTAAAACTCTTTTTAGTGTCAGCAGACTTAAGCATGCTTTCACCTGGAATATCTTTGTATGTCTTACTGTGGATGACACAAGTAATTACTATAGTCTGTTGGGCTCTGACAAAGGTGTCTGATATGCACATTTGATGGAACTGTCATAACAGCAAAATCTTTGGAAATTCTGTAAAATCCAAATCCCATGGAAGAACTTGAAGCTGATTTTATGACATTTCTTCTTTTGTGAGTATTTCCTTTGTCTTCTTTCCTATATCTTCATGGCTTTAGTGCTTACTTTTCCAGGGTGCCTGCTGCCTTCATGATAATCAGTTTGTAAAATCAAAAGAAGAAACTTAAATGTTACCACAGGCTGAGGAATTTTCATTTTGCATGGGAGAAAGACTTGGTTATGTATGAACTTAAGCTACCCCTTTCAACCACTAACCATTAGTAATAACATTAGAGTAGAGGAGGAAACAAAAAAAAACTTGTCTTCAGAGAGACAAGTATTCCTTAAGGAACTAAATAACCTATGGGGAAACCCGTGGAGATGATAATGACCCAATCACCATTCTCACACAACTACAATATCACTTACTTGTTGAAGTGCTCTAAGAATATGAGGCTAGTGGAGGTCCCTATGATGGTTGTCAGTCCTCCGATGGTTGCCGCATAGGAAATACTCAGCGAGAGGCATTTACAAACCATGTGGTCATGTCTGGTCTGATACCGATACTTAGTGCTCAGGCCCCGTTCTGAGGACTTAGGAGGCAGGACCAGTATCTGAGCCTGTGAGGGGATACATTCGCCAAAGAAAGAAGATGGTCAGAACAGCCACCCAGCTTGCTCTAATGCCGTGGTGATACTGGTCCCAGAGGAACAACAGGTTTGTGTAAGAAGGGGCAGAGTTTTTTCACAGGGATTAACTGGGATCAGAACTTGAAACCTGTTCAGGGGCCTGAAATTGCCTGGTCTGTGACAGAAATGTAGGACAAATAGTAATCAGACTTCTGGCTATGGTTTGGGCCAGCTCCAGTTCTGACTGGAATCTCAGCGGGAAACCGAAAGCCTTTGTGGTCTGCAGGGGTGGGATGCCAGCACTGCGGCAGTAGGAATCCATAATCCTTGGGGTTTATGAGCAGCCACCAGACAAATGCTTGGTGGACTTTTGCACTTATACTGGCTTAGGGTCTCTACTTTGGAATGGAGTGCTGGGGATCTCAGAAACAGTATGGAAAAGGCTTGGCAATGGGAATATGGAAGAAAAAACTGCAGGAAAATATTGCTGCAAAAGAAGCTTTCTTAGCAGTGCCAGGAAAGTCTCCATGTTGGTAAATCAAATTCTTCTACTGGAAAAAAAGTACAGTACTTTAAGGCACTTCACATGCAACTCAAGGCTGTAATTTAGGATCAGGTAAAAGGCAGCAAGTGGTTCAGATAGATTTGTTAAATGTATTAATTTGGATTTGGACTTACGAAGTAGAATCAGTTATACTATAGTTTCATCATCATCATGAAGGTACCCTGGCTGAAATCCCTGTAGTTTAAAAGTGAAGTGAGTATATCTGTTACAAAATAACCATGGAATGTATAAGGGAAATGGGTATTAGAGGAAATTAAGTATGAGGAACAGCGCATTAGCCTTTTTTTTGGAAACATACACTCAGACTCTTTTGAACTGTGAATACAAATTTCTGTGTTGATTTTAGCCTAATCTTTCCTGGACATCAATTTATGCCATTAAGATACTATGTAATTGTAGTCTAAACAGCAATCACTTCTTGGATCCACTTAAGTAGAAATACTGGAATGGGCTGATGTAATAGAGGATTTTGAGGCTGGATATTTGGCAAGACAAAAAGGAGGTGGATACTAAGACTTCCTAACGAACTGGCTGAACACTTAAATGGTCCATGCCCACTGCTGGTTTAGTTCTGAGTAGGATATTGCATGTCAGGGACTGTTATTTTTGAGTTAGGATGTTTTCCAAGGAGGCTTTGCAAAAATAAAGTGGGTAGAACAGCCTAATAAGAAGGAAAACTTGTGATCACATTACTGAATATAAAGCTAAACGAATTGTACTAGGCATTGGGGGAGGGTCTTCTGAATGGAGGCATCTAAACGGAGGTAAGAACTAGCAACGGGCCATGACTGCTGTAAGATGATGGAGAACAATTCCCCATAATGCAGCTTACAAGGAACAAGTTTGAGACAGTGGGGAGAGGGTGATGTTCATGTCTATCTTTTCCTTTACCTCCTGGGTCTAACAATCTCCTTACCTGAGGCAGATGCTGCCCATTGCTCTTAGAATTCATCGTTCCAATAGGGTTGGCTATCACGTGCACACCATTCATACTCTGTAGGGAGGCAAAAGCTTTTGGATTAGCCTTTCTTCTGTTCCTAGGGTCACTTAGATTAGAACTGATGATGCTTTGTAAAGATCATGGGTAATGGTCTTTTGGAAAAAAAAAAAAAAAAAAAACACAACACTATAATTTCAGCTGTAAACTTTACCCCGACAAAAAACTTAAAAAAAAAAAAAACCAACAACCTAATTTTATTTTAAAGTGATCTTAAAAGTCAGATTATAATAAATTTAGGTATTCTTCCTCAGCCATGTAGGAGAATCTAACAGATCCCTTGCTAGAGGCTATGACTTTGTGATACGTGTAGGTTGTTCTAGTATCTGAGGTGTCTCAGATGCAGAAGCCGGCAATACCTGGACAATAAAAGACCATATGAAATTGTTAGTTTGCTGACTTGGTCTCAGAATGTCCAGCAATAAATACAACCAGCGCTACAGAGTTAATGCTTCCCAACTTGATTTGGGCTGACAGGTTAAATACAAAGCAGGGCATTTTGCAATACATACTGTCTGCCAACAACCACTACTTGTTTGAAATAAAAGAAACAGCAGTCTGTTGTGGAGCTGTGTGGACTCTGCTCTGATGGTTCCTGCATTAAAGACAGTGTAGCTCAGAAGATACTACCTATGACAATACCTTTGAGTGCATCAAGGAGCTGAAGTCAGTAGTAGTAGCACTAAAAACAAAGAAAGGAAAATATACTTTAAAAATGCCTCTTCACCCAGCTCCCTCAAAAGGCACACATCATGGGTAGGTGGGGCAACATCTGCAGGAGAACTAGTGCCTACTGAAATGGTGAAGAATACCATTTATTAGTACCTATTATGTGGTATCTTGACTACAACATAAGAGTCTTCATTATGTTTCACAGTGCTGTGTCTAGCTGTATAACAATCAGGTTCCACCTCCATGAAAGAAAAAAAATTGTGTTCTAGGTAGTATAAATCCCATTCTAGGAATGGACTCAATTCACAGTGGAGTGAATCACTGGGTGACCCAGTGCTACCACTGTCTTGTTCTACTCAAGATCTTCCTCGTCCAGCCTCTCCAATGCTGTTTATGAACACCTACCTATACCACATTAAACATTAAACTTCTCTAAGATCTGTCCTATGTGGCTTGTGGACCATGCAAACAATCCACTGAAATTTTACTTTGACAATGAAAACACATTTCATTCCAGACATTGTGCTATTTTTCCCCTTAAATTTTCCCCACAGAAAATATGGCTGGGATAAAAAGTGGTAACAACAGAGGGAATAGTGGAGAACCCATTAGACTCCAGACTAACGAGAAAGCTATTTTGATCTTGCAAGTTAAGTTAAAGTCATCAACATATGCTGTTTGAATGATAATGTTTGTTGTAAAGTAAATTTTTAAAGGTGTAAGAAGTACTTGTTTCTCTTTTATTTTGAGTAATTGTGAAAAAAATATACGGAGCTCAAGAAGGGATTATGCAATTTATTCTCACACCTTGTGAGAAGTCGCTCCTCGAGATTTAGCCTATAACATAGTTATACAATTATGTTTAAACTAATTTAGTTTAGAATTTGTATATTGTCCTGAGTATCTTGAAATGCTGATTAATTTGATAATTTGACAAAGAAATTTGTCCTTTCTTTGATTTGCCCTTTTCACCGTACTAGATTTTACCCCAAATATAAACCTGGTTGAAACTTGTAGTGTTTCAAACTTCTGAATAACTTTATCTATATTAAAAGAAATATTATACAGGTTTTTGGGGAAGGGGAAGGGTGTGTTCCATTGGTCTCTCTCCCCTCCATTCCCCTTCCCCCACCCTACTCTCCTGTCTCTCTTGAATTCTCTTCAGGCTTTCCTTAGGAATCCTCTGTGTTTTCCCTCTGACTATGTCCTGTGAGCACTCTACACTGTGCTTGGATCCTCTCCATCACTATTCCTTCAGGGGAATAGAAAGAAAAAATCTGTGGACAGCACTCTCTTATACAACACAAACACAGACTTCAAAAGAAGATCTTTCAAACCCTAAGAAACATTTTTCTTCTCTCTAAAGTGGCCATAGTGTTAAAAAATACATGAAGCTTTAGTAAGATCCAGACTGTTACATTAACTCCGTTTCTCATATAAGCCTTCCTTGTCAGCCACATCTAAAACATTCACTTGTAAGCTTCTGCTTGCCCTTCCTGGCTCTACTCCTAGGTTCATTTCATTGCAACCTGTGTAAGGTTCAAATGTCCAGTCGTGATGTACAGGGTTCATTCTTACTCCTCATTGATGAAGATAAGCTCCAGTGAAGGTTGGCCATGCTTTTCGCTGAGACCTGCAACGAAGACAGAGAAAGCAGGTCTTGGGGGAAGAGCTGAGCTCAGCCCCTGGGCCACCCACTGAATGTGGAAAAGCTACTACAAATAAAAGCTTGTCTGAACTCTCCTAGGTACTCTGTGACTCTTACGCAACATTTTATTTTGTCATGTTTTCCTCATCATGTGCCTCTGGCAATTAAAAGACTATCAGACCTACGTATAATAGTCAAGGTTAGATGACATAATTTTCAGCCTGGGAACTGTAAGTTGAAAGAAAAGAGAGATTCTTTTCTTCCTAAATCCTTTCTTTTTGGGAAGCAATGAACAAAACAAAATTTAGAGCTCTTAGAATTTTTTTTTTTTTTTTTAATACCTGCTGTGACCAGGGCAGCCTGCAAGGGCAGGGGTAGAATGGGCAAGTGTGGAATTGTCACAGAGCACACTTTTGGGCATCTTCTATATTTTTTTTACTTTCTTGGCAGAGGTTTCCTTCCAACCCTGTAAAATCCTATGATCTGAGAGCTCATGACACACAAACTCCAGTACATGCTCTAATTCAACATAGTTTCTCAACTCCATTTCTCCCATCAAGTCTTGAAACTTCCTTTCATTTTTCAAAAGAAAGACCAGAGTACAAAAAGAAATGGTATCGGCTAGCGTCTTTGGCAGTACAAGTCAGACAGCTCTGACCTCAATAGAATTTAATGTGTATCAACGAGTCTGATCACTGATAAAAAAAATTAGGAAACAATGGCCAATATTGACAAATACCTATTGGCTCGTTTTCTTCAGTAATGGTGCCGCCTGCAGTACTGATGACCTCGTGCTCCTCCTCAGCATTCACTAGTTCCTGGAGCACTGCCTCCACGATTGGCATCACCATGGCTGTGGTGGATGTGTTGGAAAGCCACATGGAGAGCACCGTGGTGCAACACATAAAGCAAAGAAGCAACCTGCAGTACAACACAGGGAAACATTCTTGAGGAACTTCAGAAATGTTAAAAGCCTCCTGGCCTAATATTTTCTTTAGTCAACTGATAATTACATGGGGCCTTTTTCTTTTTGTGGCCACCAAAATGCTATGCTGTGCACAGATAAAACACTTCCTTGTGCTGAGAACTGTCATTAGACCATATATCATTGGAAGTTGTTTGCTGCCCCACCTGCGTGTGACATGAGAAATGGCGATTTTCAGCATATTCAGGATTTAAATGTCCTTTTGTGTTTGCTGAACTACAGGCAAAGGAGGAACAGAGACTAAAATCAATATCAGTAAAAAAGAGAAAGCAAAAGGACAACAAACCAAGGAGTAGGAGGTGGCAGAAAGATGACGAGAAAATTTGTAAGCTTTCAAACTCTGAAAGGAAAAGCGGGTAGGAAAAAGAGCGACAAACCAAGCTAGCTTTTGCCCCTGGGTGGGAAAGTTGGAGTATTTATTTGCTCTTTCAAGTTGATGCTATCAGCCCCAGACTACCCCAATGTCAAAGGTTCACTCACATGCCTGGCTTTGCTCCAGCCATCATGACCATACGCAGGGCAATTCGCTTGTGGAGGTTCCATTTTTCTACAGAAGCTGCCACACAAATGACACCCATGAGGAGCAAAGTTGTGTTCTTGAAATATTCAGCAGCCACCTGCATTAAGGGCAAGGGAGAAACAGTCAGTTAAAAAAGCAGTAACTACCCTACACAGAGAGCATGCTGACTGAGAAGAAGTACAGTATCGTGGACATTTTCCCCCTAGAGAAAGAATGACAGGGAGGTGGAGTACATGAAGAATTCATAATTCAAAATGTTCTCTTTAATCTCTTTCATGTTGTATTTACAAATAACAAGCCTATATGCACCTGTTTGTAGGTTTCTCATCTTTGAAGAGCTCAAGAGAAATTTTGCTTCTTTGAGAAGGATTTTCGCTGCCTGCAGTTGAAGACACTCAGCTAGGCCCAGACTGAAACAGCCACAGACAAACCTCTGTGCTGAAAGCAGCTAATATATGTGCTTTGTCTACTTTTTCATTCTGGAGAGGTCGTTGTCTGTCTTATTTGTTTTTCTTATGTCTTGTGGGATCCTTAGAACCTACAGCTTCAGGAAAAGTCCTTTGAGACATGCTGTCTGCATGCAATAAAGAAAGGTTGGGGTATTGCTGTGATGATCCACAAACCCTGTGCCAGAACTTTTCACAATGGAAATCCATCTCCATTGTATCATGAAAATAGGGCAAAGTTTCAAAAAAGAGAGCTTTAATTTAAAGGTGGTGAACCAAAATAATCAACTGGCTCAGGAAAAAAAAAAATTAGAGACCACACATGATCCTCCAAAGCATCATTCTTGAATGTGTGGCTTGCTAAGATATGAGAAGATGTTCTGTGAAGTAACTGCAAAAATAACAAATGAAGCAAACCAAAACATTGTCTCTCTCTGGTGTGAAAGCAAACAAAATGGGAGAAAATAAATGTTATTAACAGATGCTTGGAGTCTAGCTAAATTTTTCATTTCGTTCTCATGCAATCCTTCCCAAGCTGTTGCTGGAATATTTTTCCAAAAACATATTTTCTTCAGTTTAAAGCTATTCCTCTAACCAAATGTGGGCACCAGCATTTTAAAACAATTAAAATCAGTAGAAGCAGTATTTTTTCCATTGTCCTCAGTTATATTGATGCTCCTCCATAAAAGTGCAAGAATGACACTAATGTTATTTTGTGAAAGCTGCAGCAAGTTAAGAATTTAATTATATTCCTTTAACAAATCCCCATGGTCATCTAAATAGACTTGGCCATCATAGCTGTGTGCCAGAACTTTTAAATATCACTTTTTTGGCTTTCTTCCACTGGTTTATTTCTCATTAACTTCCTTTATTTTCCTGCTACCTTGTTAAAAAAAAGATCTTGAACTGAGTGAAAAGAATCTTTCAAGCCAACAGCGCAAAGAATTTGTTGTTTTCCTTTATTCCTTGCATTGTCACTTTGGAGAAAGAACTGAATATTAATATTCTTATTAATAAACACATTCACATATATGACACACTGGCTCATGTTCTTAAGCTTCTGTGAGTTATTTGTAGTTTAAACTGCTAGGCAAGAGCACTGAATTTCTATGGCACTCCAGAACACCAGACTGGAAATACTGCAGCATCATCCGAGTTATTATTTTAAAATTCAGGGGTTTATTTCTGTTCCTAAAGCAAATTATACATTCTCTACAGTAGCTCCACTGCCATTTAATTTGATATTACATTGAATTTCTGTCAACCTGCCCTTAAATTTTCCTTCTTCAACATGCTGCAGAATTTTGTAATGAAAATGTTCAACTACTTTGCCTTTATGGTAGGAAAAAAATCCTGAAAATATTTAATTGTATTGGTATGGAAATGGACCTGATTATATTACACAGTTGTTAGACCATTGGGAGGAATAAGGCAGGTCATGAAACTCTTGGTTCATGCTTGACTTCATCCATTTGTGCACATGTCCAGGGCTATATTGTATTGCAAATTCAACAATTTTATGGTTGCTATATATTCTTCTGTGTTCCTATCTGTACTTTTGGTCCTTGTAAATCAAGTATGATCCCTCTACCCCCAAAAAAAGAGATAGAAAAAACCAAGAAAAAAGAAGCTGTAGATGAAATAAAATAAATTCTTGGCATATCATGAAAGAAAATAACATTCACCAAAAGCTCAAGTAAGCAAATTCAGAACTGATCAAAGAAAATTTTTTGTACAGCTGCTCCTTTACCTTAGAACTCATGGCTACAAGGCAGCACTAAGGTTACAGCTTGGAAAAAGGACTAGACATTCACCAGGATAACAACACTACCTAGTCTTATACAGTAAATGGTAATTCTTTTTAGGATATGTAGCCTCATGTATTATACATCATATTTAATAAATATAACTGGAAGAAAATTTTACAGTTGATCCTATAACTGCTGTTTACATTGTTTTGGAGGAGGGGAAAGGTGGGATCCTTTAATGCAATAGGTTTTGGAAACTGTTGGTGATGCCATAGCTGACAGGATAGACACCCCGCTTGGCTAGTATAGACATTCCTGTATGTATCTTCAGTAAACACAAAAGCTGGTCGGCCCAAGTTACACATTACAAGTTGTATACTTCTTCCTCCCACACTTCTTAGTCTTGCTATTCCACTAAATTTAGTTTAATTCAAAAAATTAACTGAGATTAAGCAGATTAAATAATAAAAAAGTGCATACTGACCTCACTGGACTTCATGACACCAAAAAGTGGATATAAGAAAGCAGGAACTAATGCTGCTGCACCAAGAGGTACTGCTTCAGAGACCCAGTATACAGCCGTCACAACGAGCACGTAGGCACATGAAGCTTCCTGTAGGGAGAAAGCATGGAGGTTACATGTTACTGCCACACCACCTGCCGTGGAAGCCTTTGTGAAGGCGTTCATAGGACTCATGAGATTGAGGGTGCCTGGACTTTTTCCACATAAGCTAGGGCAAAACATTGGGTCAAATGTATTTATCACCAAAATAATGGTTCCAAGTGCATTTACAGATTTGTTTGAATTTCATAATCCAGTATTTACCAAACGTTCAACCATGACTTCTAAGGGCTTGTGGAGCTGGTATTTCTACACAGCTATCTCTCCAATATTGGACAAGAACAGGAATCCATAGCTTTCAGGATCAGGTGAGAACATCCACATTTACTGTAGCATGGATAAAGCTATGTTGTGGCTTTTCTGGGAAATGCTCTGAAAGGTTCCTTGGGTGAGAAGCTCAACGTGAGCCTGCAATGTGCACTGGTAGCGGAGAAAGCCAACCACATCCTGGGCTGCATCAAAAGAAGTGTGGCCAGCAGGTTGAGGGAGGTGATTCTGCCCCTCTACTCTGCTCTGATGAGACTCCACCTGGAGTACTTCAGCTCTGGAGCCCCCAACATGAGAAGGACATGGACCTGTTGGACTGAGTCCAGAAGAGGGCCACGAAGATGATCAAAGGGCTGGAGCACCTCTCCTATGAAGACAGGCTGAGAGAGTTGGTGTCGTTCAGCTTGGAGAAGAGAAGGCCCTGGGGGAGACTTTATGGTGGCCTTTCAGTACCTAAAGGGGGCCTACAGGAGAGATGAGGAGGTACTCTTTATCAAGGAGTGTAGCGATAGGACAACGGATAACAGTTTGAAACTGAAAAAGGGGAGATTTATATTAGATATCAGGAAGAAATTCTTTACTGTGAGGGTGGTGAGGCACTGGAACAGGTTGCCCAGAGAAGCTGTGGATGCCCCATCCCTGGAAGTGTTCAAGGCCAGGCTGGATGGGGCTTTGAGCAACCTGGTCTAGTGGGAGGCATCCCTGTCCATGGCAGGGGGGTTGGAACTCAGTGATCTTTAAGGTCCCTTCCAACCTGTACCATTCTATGATTCTATATTTCCTGCAAATAATTACAGAAATTATCTTCAGGAAAATTTTTTTTCTTTCCTTTTCTCAAATTTTAAGCCAGCTCCTGTACTGGGTCTAACTGGCAGGTCTATGGAAGCTAGTAGTTCTTCACTGATTTACACCAGTTATAAATCTACTCATTCTTCATTATTGACTGGATGTTCTGTATGAACTTATCGAGCCATATGGATTCACAGCTCACAATGGCTATTTTTCAGAAAATTCACTGTTCACAAATGCTATTTGAGTGTTTTAAAATATAATTTCATTAATTTTGTTTCCTGACTGGATGACTCCCAAATTTAGCAGCTTTCAAGAAGTCACACAAGCAATTCCCACAGATCCTTGTGCAAATCAATGAGCGTGTATTACACTTCAGTTTTGTGAACAAGGTGGTAAAGTCTAAAGTAAGACTATACAGGAATGCGAGTTCAATAGCTTGTATTTAAATTCATATTTTCACACGTCCTTTTTACATTACCCTAACAAAGATCCACAATCAGCTGTTCTTCTTTTTTAGTACAGCTTATAGTAATAACAGGCAGAACACAGACCAGAGAAGAAGTTAAGACAGATCGCTATGTGCCATTTTCTTCACTTGCTTCAAATTTGCAACCAAGCTTGGGTTTAAATCAACTGGCAGACCTTGCTCTGACTCCTATTTCAGAAGAGCATAACATTAAACAGTTCTGGTTCACATAAGCAGGGCCACAAAAATACCTGAAATAAGGTTACCAGGAAAAATAATTTCCTTGAATCAGATAAAGTCCAATTGCTTTAGAGATGAAAGAGTATCTGAAGGGCTGTTGGAGAGATTTAGCATCCTTTATGGATGGACAAGTACTCTGAACCACACAGAAATGTGCATATTTTTTTCTCTTGCTTAACTATTATAGAAGAGTGGTCTAGGTTTTTAGCTCTCCTGTAGAGGTTTCACTAGTCTTCTGTGATCAGGTCCTTCAGCAAAATATTGCAATAAAAATGCACATTGCAGTTGTAGCTTCATTGCTCCCAAGAAAAAATTATAAGGGAAGCTAGAGAAGGTGGGTTTAGAATGGATGAGATTAGAGGTAGGAGTTCAATATCGATGGATTATTAAGCATGTATTGTATAAGATGGACTTGTTTGAAGCTCCAAAGACTGGTCTTCAGTGTGTAACTTCAAGTCATCACTCGGTAAAAAACTCAAAAAAATAACTTTGACCTTAAAATGGAAATAATTTAAAAAGTGAGATGACAGGCATTAGAGATTTTTAGTAATCTCTACTAGGAAGACAAAAGTATTTTATATGACAGTCACATTACTAATGGGTTGGCTCATAAACATTAGCCAGCATGCTGCTCAGTCACCTTTAACTAAATTGTACTTCATGGTTAATATTCCACAGAGAGCAGAGCATGGGGTCACCTTTGTGACCTAGCAACTACTTGACACATTTTTAAAATTTTTTTTAACTCATTCGCTTCTGTTAACAAACCACTAGTTTACATGGGCCCTGTATGATATCCGGCAGTTTGAAGCTCCAAAGAATGAAAATGCCTTTTAATGAAAAAGCATTGATTTTTATTTTAAAGCAGTGCAGATGTAAGATCCAAGACGTATATTTTTGCCAAAATTAACAAAATTAATTTCATCCTAACCTGATTCCCAACTACTTTCTCACTCCAAAAATATACTTCTCTGTAATTTCTTTGAGCATAGATTGTTGTTTTCTATTGCTCCTCTATGTTTAGCAATAAAGTAGACAGAGAGTGGAAATGGAATAGGACAAAAGCAAATTGCATCTCTATCAAAACCTAGCTGGGATGGGCACTGAGCTGTTTCCTATACACTAGCCTGTAATCAGTTTACAATGAAATGAAAATAAAGCACATTTTTAAATGGTTTGAAACTGGGTAGCAAGTAGTAGGAAAGCTAAGTTTGATAATCTCCACTAAAAACTTAATCTGCTTGTCTAGCAACTTTATTTTCTCAGTGCTTTGAACTAGCTTGTTTCCAGGAGAAACCATATTAATCTCTTTTATTTAATTGAACTGAATTTATATATTTAATTAATGGTTACCAGAGCTACTAAGTACTGGACTGTAGTAGCGGCTGTATTATTTTAACTGTTTCACCCTTCTCACTTCTTGTACAGCTGAACATTACTGTTAAGCCCACCTCAGGGCTTGAAACAGGGAACAGGAAAACATGTGAAGGTTGGAAGGACTACCATCTATCTTCAGTCAGTCCCTTGGGGGAAAAGAAAAGAGAAGCTGAAAGGAAATCATGGCTAAAAATTCCACAATAAGGGTCATGCATAAAACTTTTTTAATTAAAACATCTGAGGATCTCAGAGTGATTAAAAAGGATAAACTCTGTGTTGGAGATTTTCCTTCTTAAGGATGTGCATTCCATATCTTGCATGCAGGCATGTGGTTAAGCTGTGCAAAGAAGAGGTAGTCCGGCCTCTGGACTACCATCTTTGACCTGACTGGCAGGATCACACTATAATTCCCTCCCTTCAGCTTGTGGAAACAAAAACAAAGGTTAATGAAAGTATGCCATCTATGGCTGTTCAGAGCATGTTCTGTGCTTTAGGGTCCATTCTGCTGACTTGGCATGTCAAAGCATCAACATCATCTGGTGCTGCAGGTTTCACAGCTTACAGCAACTCTTACTGACTTCTGAGGAGTCATCCACATGTCCTTCATTGGGATCAGTGTGGCCACAGCATCAGCAGTCATAGGACACCCTGACCACAACTGACTGGATTCATGTGGCATGCTTTATGGTATCACAGGTGGCTTTATGAAAGAAGGTGCATAAAAATTAAAAAAAAGAGGCAAAAATGCTCCCATGTCACTGTTAACAATGAGGAAAATAAGGAAAGAATGAAAAAGACCTACAATTTGTAAAAAGCACATCGTTTCTCTCTGTATGTGTCATGACCTGAAAGAGGCACTTATGTGTGTCCCAAAGTCACAGTTCAGATATAAGCTTTAGAAAGGGAAGAAGAATTCAAGCAAATCTTCTCAGGTTTATTTTTTACCCAACCGTTTCTCGTCATAAAACAATAGAAAAGAAGCCTTGGACATTATTCCCATAAGCCATATCTACAAACAGTTCTGAGTCCTTGTGCTCCCTTTGATCTCTCTTGCCACTACACATGTGATGCTCCTTTGACAATTCCAGAGTTGTGCTGATATCATCAAAGAAGCTGCAAGCTGATTCCCTGCAGAAATGCAAATGTAAACCACCTGGTAATTCTGATCTCTATAGGAAAGACAGAAAAATATAATTGTCTGATAAAGGAAAATATAAGTAAGTCAGCAGGTGACAAGTTTAATCTTCAGGTTTAAGAAGTAATCATAGTAAATGGGTTGTAATAAAGTAACTACTACACTAAACCACTTGAATAATGTATTGTCAACTGAGTTTATTTGGTGGAGACGTTTTCTTAATAGCATTATGAACATTTGTCCAACTCTGGGTCAGATTCATGGCTATACTTTACCATCTGTGGTCATTCATGTGTATATAATGTGGATGCAAAACATCATCTGATGGCTTTTCATACCACTTTGCAGTAAAGCCATACCATGAGGTGCAGAGTAATAGCTCAGAGGAGCTTGTACTGTATAATAGCAATTCTTGCAGCTATACTGTCAGTGAACATCTGTTTTAGCACCCATATGATGCTATTACAATTCCCTTGGTTATTAGAGTTTCCTTATTGCATCCTGTGCTTCTGAATCCAGTAGGGAGCAAACATGAGTGACAAATTTTAGTGCATTGAATCTCATGTTTCCTAGGAGAGGTTCTCAAGGGACAGAGAGCATGCTGCAGTTACAGTGCCATATGGGCATGTCAGGGACTATCTGTTCTTATGTCGCCCTTCTAGTGACACTGGGGGAGATTAAACCCTTTTTTTAAAACAAGCCTCTGTGAAATGGTGAGCCTTGCTGTTCTATGAAGAAGACCACACTTGCCTGTCATTCATTCCCTCCCGATAGAGAAGAGGTGGAAAACTGCTATAAGAGGACAGCGGAGATATACATTGAAGTTCAGAGGAGGAAAACTCATTCAAAGTGCAACATACAGTTCAATGGTCTAGAAACATTTCCTTTCTGTGAATACAGTTTCTCTTTCCAAACAAAATACTAGAGTTTTATTTTTGAAAACTGCTATACAATTACTAATCCTTTGCATTTCTATTTGATAAAGTAGTAGTATTCATAAACCCTCTGGTACTAGAAAGAAGAATTAATCTTTATCAGGGTAGAGGAAGGAATGGAAATTGCTGCACCATTTGACCAGATTTATATCTAGCACTATGGAAGCACCTGAGGCAGAATTTTTGATACATTGCAAATTCTGCTAAGGTAAACATCACCATCTTTATAAGGTAGGAAAATGTTATTTTGTGGTTTAGAACTGCAGAAGCATGCATAGAGAAGAGATAACAACATGGCCAAGGGTACTCAGTAACTCCAAAACCGTGTCAGAAATGCAGCTGAGTTCACTCCCATTCCCTCGTCTAAGTGTTAAGCATGGAATATTCCCTCCTTTGTACTGCTGTGTATGTATCTGAGCCACCATTTATTAGCCACTGCCAGAGCTGCAATGTTTCAGTAGAGGTGCCTAGACCTGCTTTAGAATAATGGATGCCATATTTGGTCCTACATGTCTGTCACTGAGCAACAGTGTCTGTCAGGGAGGCTCCTGCCTCACTTGAATTGCTGTCCTGTAAACCCAGGCTAAATTGAAGGTCCCTCTCTACATACTTATTATTAAAAACTAAAGACGCTAAAAGTATTCCTTTTAAAGACCTCTGCGTATAGAAAATTTTATTGGATATGTTTGTTCTGCTCCCCCTCACACACATATTACTGTAGAAAAAGGAGAGAATATTTCTGCTTTAAAATAGAGCTTTACTAGCTTCACCTGATCCTTCAGTTCTGCTTGTGACATGACTCAAGGTAGCTCTGGTTCTTACTGTGATAACTTCTCAGTGACTTTCCCAGTCCTTCAAATTTGAGTTTTTGATTTTTCTAAGAGCAATGCTTATTTAGGTCTTTGCATTTCTTTTTGCACACTACAGGCTTATCCAGCATGTCTACCTACTGCACTCAGAGGCTTTGTTAAAAAGAAAATAAAAATGTACTTACACTGCTGGGATATAAAAGTGGCAGAGGAAGCAGCAGAAGCGGAATGAGAACAACGAGGAAGAGATTTCTGGATCTGAGAATTTCCTTCATCACTGCCATACTCCTTTACTTTCTGGTGGCTTTCTTCTCCTTGGGTTGCTTCTCTGGTTCCTCAGATACTTCAACTTCCACTCCACGTTTTCCTTCACCTGTGCTCAGATTTCCCTGAAAGGTCTCTCACTGCCTCATTTCCTATCCCCATGCAGTCACCTGAAATAACTTTCTTAATTTGTTTATTCTTCAATCTGTTGTTTTGAAAAGAAATCTTAACGAGTTTTTAATTAAAAAGACATTCAGTTTAAGTAGCACGTCCAAATTATTATCACACCATAACATACAGAGGTTTGCAAGCTGGAGCATAGTGATCTTTTGACAATTTTTCTTTTTAATTCAGAATCAAATATGTAGCTGTGTTGCATTCTTATCCCCATATTTTGGAAGGTTTCTTTCTTCCATCATCCAACAATGTAATTCCTGCTTTTGTTAACTGGATATGTTTCAGGTTGCTTCTTTTCCTCCTGTTTGATAGTCTGAATGTCTTAAATACAGGTTTCTTTCCTCCTGAAAAATTATTAAAACCAAAAATCTCTTGTTCGGTGCACAGAAACAAACTTGCAGGTATTTCTTCTTTAAAAAAAAACAAATAAAAATTAAACCATCTGCAGCTTCTCCAGATTTTGTCTCTTTGCTATAGTTTCAGCTTCTACTTTGTATCTACCTTTAGCCTACTTTCGCCCTGAGCTTGGAATTCACAGGGCAGCAATTCCAACACAGATTATACTTGTTCTCAAGATAAAAACTTGTTAAAAAGCTTCATGCAACTCTAATTCACCAATGAGGACTGTGGAAGGCAGTAGTTGCTCCACCCATTATCAAAAAGCTAGTCAGAATATTTGAGAAAATCAGCAGCCTCCTCTTTCTGAGATACACACAAACAGACAAAAAGATCTTTTTAGTTACTAACAGTCTGTTATTGTTTCAGGGTCCCAATACTGATGATAAATAAATAAACATTGTTTTCTAGACAGTATCTTTTGTCTTTCATGTTTCTTCCCTCCTGATCCATGAACATCACTTGTTCATAAGGCGTGAGCTGTTTTCTGTGCTGATTCATGTGCCTTCAGTAACAGCAGGATTCAGACTCAAATTGAGAATTTTTAGGCTTTTACTCCAGTCTTCTAGGGAAGAAACACTTCTACAACTCTGCCATTATTAATGCTCTTTGTAGAGTGGAAAATACTGGAGATTTGGGACTGAATCCATTGGCTGGTTGCCTGCATGACCTGTAGATAGACATCCATTTGCCCTGTATCTCATAGGAAGCCACAAGTCTCAGATTTTCCATGCTCCCAAACCTTGCTTGTCTATCATCTACCCACACGCTGCCAATTAGACACAAACTAAGCTTCAGACTGAACTGGGATGCTTCTGGGACACTGAGTCCTGGAGAACTGGCAAAGGCAAATCTGCAGAAGAATTTGATCTGCAGCACAAATTCTTCCTGAAAGTATTAATTGTATCTAAGACTATGTAACAATTCTATAGCTTGAAATCCAGCAAACAACAGCACCTTGAGACCCTTCAGGGAAGTTTAGCAACTAGTTCTGGAATCAAAAATATGGTTAATTTGAAGATTTTGGGTTGGCCAATACAATCAGTAAATTTATATCTGTTTTGTCAGTTGTTTCAGGGAAACTAAAAGAACGTCTGAAATACTAAAAAAAAAAAAAAAAAAGAAAAATTTTTATTTTAACTGAAAAAAACTTTTTTATAAACTGTAAGGTCAAAGTGTGGATAAAAGGTGTCATTTAGAGCCAATGGCTCTTTACCCCATGAGGGAAGAACTGTCTATAAACTTGACTCAGTTTAAAGTAATGAGATACAAACTGAGCTGGGGAGAGCTAACAGGATTTCCTCTGTCCCACCTTTAGGAGCAGGCAACCTATGCCTGTGTCCTAAGCAATACTGAAGGAGGGAAGCTGCCCTAAGCCCAAATAGCTGCCCTGATGCAAAGTGCTCCTTCCCACTTGAACTCTGGAAAAAGGAGGCACTCCCATTCCTATTTATTACCTCCTCTTGCCTATTAGAGGGAAGGGTTGTTTCCCCTTCTCTCCTGTACTGTTGCTCCTGTGAAGAGTTTTGCAGAGTGAGATAACCAATAATCCATACTGCAACTTGCTGAATAGTATATCTGCTGCTACTGAAATCAATACACTGCAATTAGTTTTATGTAGAATATTTTTATTCTTACATTGACAGTCTCTTTTAAATTAACCTTGGCAGTCCAAGCACAATTCCAAGGAATAAATCTTTTTTCCTACACTACACACAGTAATGGGAGGAGGGAAAGAAACTCAAATAGACTTTATTTTCTACTGGGAAGGGAAAGGTTTCAATTACCAGCTTGTAAGGTACAGGAAAGTATGTATGCCATAGGAAATGATTGGATATTCAAAAGTATCTGTAATTCTTTTCCATGGGATACTTACTGGTGAGTAAAGTCTGACTGCTGGACAGTCCTGTTGTGGGTTGAGAAGAGTGTCTGGGAGGTATTTGTCTGGATAGTGACTGCTACTAATTAATACTTGCTGTGGTGCTCTATCTTGTTATCTTTGCAAACTTGGAGTCACTGGCTGTAGGGGATTTATGAGTTGCCCTGGTTCCAGGCTCTTCTGGCAAGTGGTGCTTCAGGGAGCCAAGAAGAAGCAGAGCTGGAAAGGTAGGAGTGTGCTCCATGGCATTTCCCCTCCAAGTGTTTATAAAGCATAGTGTGGGAAGCAAACACAAACAGGTTGTCTGTGTTTACGCTGAAGGCTTAAAGGGTATGTAGACTGCAGCACAAGGCTGCTTTGTGGTTGCTGAGCTGTGTGTGCAAGTAGAGGAGACGGAGATACTTGTGGCTCATAGCTTTGTGGCTGAGGTTTTCAGATTCCTTAGCCATATGCCAGCCAGGATTTGAAGATGCCCAACACAGATATTCAGGTATAAATGTGCACCTACACGTATGCGCATCTAAATGTAAACATGCACACATGCATACACATACACAAACTGCTGAGAGAAACAGGACTGACTCTGTCTTTTATAAGCCCTTTGTCCAGCTGCTTATGCCATTGCCAGCCTGCCCCCAAGGGCTGCTGTGGTTTCACGTTCCTGTGGGTGATTGCCAAACCCAGTGTGCCCTGACTGCTTGCACTGTTTGTTGTTTGCTGCAACTAGGTGGTGCTGGATGGATTTTTTCAGCTGCAATCCTTGGAATATCCCTGTCGAGGGTCACTGAAGAGTTCATTCCTTTTGCTCAAGTGATGCAAAAGCAGTTAAACATGATTCGATTCAGAACTGGGGCTGGAATCTTCAGTTCTCTTTTACAACCTCGGGGATTTGAGGTTTGAGCCTGCTTCCTCAAGATATTATGCAAATAGAGAGCTAGAGAACGGTGATATGAAAGAATTAAATAAATGTGCACCTGTTTTCCCATGCTCTGGAAGCAGAGAAACAGAGTGTATATAACTTACAAAATTTAGGGGATTTGCTTTAGAAGAGTTTGGATTTTTCATTACTAGTCATCTGTTTGACAAGATAGATCTCCTTTTTCTGTCCATTCTGTCCATGATATTTTTGCAGTTTATAACAATCAGTTGCACTATTTCTACAAAAAAAAAAAAAATTGCCGTAAACAAGTACTGCTTTTGCACTGCTCCCAAATTCATCACCAATGGATTGGTGAATGGCCTTTTCTGCTAAGTGGTCAGATGCAATTGTTCCCTGACTGGACAATTCAGGATTCTTCCATGTACTCAGCACTTATGTGCACACACTCACATGAACATACACAAATATATACACAAGGAAATACATAATTTACCATCAAAAATGAGCCACACTGCTAAATTCAGCACCAGGTATGTTTTAATGCACCTTTCTCCCTTGCCTCATGGGGATTATGAAGCATGGGTTTCAATGACCTATGTTCAAGAGACAGAACCAGGAAAAATGTGTCATTGTTAAATTAAACAGGGCTTTTGTCTTGCCTTTGACTCCACTGAGGACAAATACATGTTCCCTTCAAAAAAAAAACAAGGAGCAGAAGCAAAGTCATGTGCAAATAATGAAAGAATCACTGCAGACAGCTTGGGAGGGTGGCTCTAGGTAAGCAGTGAATATGTTCACAGGCATTGTTTGCTGCTCATATTCACAATGCCCTTTGTCTTCTGCAAATGTTATTGGAATGTTATTGGAATTAAAATCTGGCTCAGCCAAATGAAGTGAATCAGACAGTGCTTATTTACAAGAATATTTGGAATGAATAATATTTGGCATAATTTCTGAAGGCTGACAGTTATGAAACATATTTTTCTACAGAGGGCCTTTGCATCTCTTTATTATTTATATTCTTTTACTGGCCAGGCAAAATATGAACTTGATTCTCTAGCTAGGAAAGCAGCATTCTTCAGCAACACTCATAGGTATGTGAGCATAAGCATAATATGTATTGCTTATAGGAAACCCACAGGATGAAACAAGGGCATGTCTGTCTGGCATGTACACCAGACTCCCTTCTTTGCCTGTCACAGAATGTGCCTCCAAGCCAGCACAAAAATTGAATTCCCAGGACTGAAGATAACATTTTTCCCCATTTAACATGGAACTATAAAGTGGATTCCACAAGAGGGAGCTAGAAAACAAATAATCTCAAATAAACTTTCATGAAGCAGGCTATTAAATTCTTTACAAATAAAGTGGAGGACGTGCTACATGTGTCCCTTATCAACCAGAAAAAGTGGCTGAGTTGCTGTTGCATCAAGTCTCCCACTATGACGGCTCTTTGTTGTACGGGAACATCAAGTCATGCTTCAGGGCTTTGTAAAGACTGACAAAGGATTCAGCCCAAGCGTCTTTTTGGTGCCCCTGGGACTGAGCAGCCCTGTAGGCTGCGTAGACCATGGTCAGCACTGTCCTTTCAAAGTCTTCTTTCTTGAGGACCCTTGGGTAGGAAGACAGCCTGCTACTCAGCCTTCGGATCTCTGTGATGCTCTTGGGGATGATCTCATTGCAGATGGTGTCAAACTCAGCAGCCTTCCTCAGTGAAGCAAGCTCCTCATCTTTGATGGAGATCCTCTGATGTTTGTCAATGTCAAGCTCAGCTAAAAGAAACTGGTACAAAATCAGAACACAGAAAGCTATTTATCTTCTCCAAGAGACTCTAGGCAGAGTAAATGTGAATTAACAACGTGTCCTTAGGTGTTTACTTTAGGTCAAATGGAGAAAAAGCTCTTATTGCAGTGGCTTGAGGTGGGGCAGACTGGGAAGTCTCTATGTGAATGTTGGACTCCTGTGCTACCTACCTGGGACAATTAGAGACAGGCTATGGGGAAAGGAGAGAGGCAAAGGAAAAAGCAGGTAGTCTTCTGTTGTCCAAAACAGGTATGGATTGCTGCTGGTGCCACATGGGTATTAAAGAGATGGAGGCAGCAGCACAGCTGGGAAAGGCTGCTTGCCCTGCCAGCGATAGCAGTGGTGGTCTAGCTCTGTGTGAGAGAGTGCAACAGTGGCTTCCCAACCCATCTCCCCTGTTTGGACGTCCAATCCCAGTTTCTCGAGGTGTGGGATAGATAGGTAGATTTGACCCATGCACCTTCTTTAGGTGGGCCACTTTCCCTTAGCTAACCATATGACACTGTTCCAGACTGTGCATTACATCTGCAGTCTCCACTGCTGTGAAAGAGAGGACTGGAATCATTTTGAAGTGAAACAGTCATGCCATTGGGATTACTTTGCAATGACTGATACTCATGGCTTTAATAATTTGAACAAATAATTTGGGGCTGAGACTTGCACCAAAAAATTTGAACACATTGCGTTATTAATATGTAACTATTCTGGAAGAAAGTTGTTTTCGGTGGGATGCCATTTGCTCTGGTTTTCACTTTGCCTGTCAATGAGCTAGAACCCATGTTTGAGCTACTCCAAGCAATTGCTAGCTGCTTAAGTGCTGAAAGAGCTGAGTTTGTCACATATATGCCTGTTCTCTCCCTTCTGGTGAGCTATTACATAGTCACCAATGGGTTTACTGCTGAGATGACTAAAAGACAGATAATGGATAGCCCCAGTATGCACAGTAACCCCAGTTTTGGTTAGGGATTAAGGTACCATCTGCTCCCATATACTGAACCTCATAAAGCAGGACCACATCTTCCAGCGAGTTTTGTAGCACTGGGTTAAGGAAGGCAGCTGAGGACCTCTTGAATCGCTGAGCAGCTGGGAAAAGCATAGCTGGAAAATAACGGGAAAAGAGAAGTTCTATAGAGTGGCAAACACTGAATAGAGGAAGCACTTTTCAATACCAGATTCAAACAAAGAACTACCTGTTGCAAAGACTTAGTGTACAGTATGACTTCTCACTGTGAATAAAATGGGCAGCATGAACTGCTTTGACTGTAATCTACTAGGGATGGAGGTTAGCTGTTTCTCCTGTATCTATAGAGTGTCTGACACAGAGTGGTTTATAATTTGAGCCTGGGATTTTGAGGTGCAGCCACAGTGTAAGGAATAATAATGGTAACTGCAACATCAACATTGTCTGAAATACATGTTCTTCTCCTGGCTGTGCAAGAGGAAATCAATACTGACCCTCAACACAGCCTACTTTTTTCAGGCCATTCTCCTACTAAGACACATCGAAGTCCCTACTTTTCCCCTGGTTTCAGCTGTCTAAAAGCTGATCTCTCCTTAGTTGGTAGAGACAACTCCTCCAGAGAGTAGATCACTTCTTCTGTCCTGGGCATATATTTCTGGAAGGAGTGACTCACCCTTTGGAGATGGCTATGTGTATTTTTTGAGCCTGTTAGACAAGACAGCTACATTCAATGAGGTGAATCAGAATTTATTATGACTTTAATACTTCACAGTGTTATTTGGGGAGGGAGTCTTTGTCAGGGAGTGTAGTGATAGGATGAGGGGTAACAGTTTGAAACTGAAAGAGGGGAGATTTATATTAGATATCAGGAAGAAATTCTTTACTGTGGGGGTGGTGAGACAAGGAAACAGGTTGCCTAGGGAAGTTGTGGATGCCCCATCCCTGGAAGTGTTCAAGACCAAGCTGGATGGGGCTTTGAGCAACCTGGTCTAGTGGGAGGCATCCCTGCCCAAGGCAGGGGGGTTGGAACTCAGTGATCTTTAAGGTCCCTTCCTGAACCATTCTGTGATTCTATGATAACTACAAACAACAAAGTGTGCTATGATCAGGTATTTATTTGCTGCTGTGAAGTGTACTACAGATATTGTCTCAGGGTAATGAGACAGAAAATGTAAGCATAGACCCTGAACTCAGCACTGCAGTGAGGTAGAGCATTTGTGGAATCAATGACCTGTATAGTCCAGAGAAAAGAAAACATCTGATGCTACATTACAGACCAGCTAAACGCTTTGAGTTACTAACTAGGTTACTATCCAGGTAACTAGGTACTATTAAAAGGTGTAGGTTCCTTTCAGAGCAGAGAGGAAATTCCATGTTTTGTTTCATGTTATGTGTATATGATTTACGTGTTGATGTTTAGGTAACCATAGTTTAGACTTGTTGTTTTTTTTTCTAATAAACAGGAACAGGAAGTTTTTTATAAAAGCTGTGTTCATGTGACTATTGGTTCCTTTCATCATAAACTTCACTTCTCAACTGTAACTGTTGCTTACTGATAGATAAATTCGGAAACCAGTTAAAAAAAGGAAAAAAACACCAGGCATAGACTCTGTAGCCTACATTCAGTCCTGTTTCCTAGGCCTTTGCCAACAGTTGACTTCATTAATGATATTTAAGTTCAAGTAATGCAAGGAGAATGAAATCAGGTCCTCGGACACTGTGTTAATTAGGACCTTTACTGTCTACCACAAAGAAAATTAATTGGGATAATACATGTGTGAAATAATTCATGTTTGACCCAGCAAAGGGTGTTTTGGCCTTGCATTAGCTAGGGAACATCGTATAGGTAAAATATTTTGTTGAATTGCAATAAACATACTGCAGCTGGATTCTACTAACTGTAAATGCATCCTGCAGGAATGGGTTTCAGGCACTTTGGTAGGCCACTTACAGAACTAGGTGCTTCCTATTGGATCTATGTGAGTTTAGATCAAAAGTTGTTTAAAAAACCAAATAGTACTTGCAGAGTATGTGACTAAATGAATGCACCAAGTAAAAGACCAGAGGTGTTGAAGAGGACTTGATCTCTGCAGAAGCCTTTCCCCAGCATGATGCCTTTACGACCAGAGCAAACTATCTGGCCTAGCTGAGGAGATGATGAATTTGGAAAAGGTCACAAGCTTCCTGCAGGTTCTGCTCTGAGAGTGTTTGCCTGGCTGACCACTGGCAACTGGGGCGATACCCACTTTCTGCTGCGGCTCCATCGCTTGTTATTCATCCCTCTTGCTCAGACATTTGCTGAGACACACTGGAGCTATTCCATCTTTCACTCTTGGCAATTTGAGAATGCAACGGAATGCATGTGAAGCACTTGAAACTTCAAGCACTAATTGCTGAGTAATTAAAACTTTTATTATTGGGCAATTAAAACTCTAATTACTAAGCAGCTGGCAGAAATCCAGTTCATAATGATGACAATTCATTTTTATGTCTTTTAGATGCCCTTTCAGTGTAAACAGCCTCAGAGTGCAGAGTACCTCTACATATGCAGATGGTTTACATCTCATATATTCCCTGAGCCATGGAAAAGGTGTCTATGGCATCTTGCTTCAGTGCTGTCATGCTTATTGTCATCACACTGGTTGCTTTTAGCTGTCAGGCGAAGTGCAGATTCCTACCAAGGAGCTGAGTTAGGAGTCATCAGATTCAGCCCATCACCACTCACCCAGAAAAGCCTCAGTGAAAGGCTCGCACAAAAATGAATGCTGTATTATCAATTTTGTACTGACCCACTTGTTGAATCACAGGTAACAGCTCAAAAAGCAGCTGGGGTTTTCTACCTAACTCTGTCCAGGATGACAGGGATTAGATTAGAAGATTCAAAGGGACAAGAGCCTTAGCTGCTATATTGTGAGAAAGGACTTTGTATGCATACCAGAAGCATGCCATATTCTGTAGGGACCAGGCTAGCACCGATTCCCTGATCTCATTATCTTGTTCTCAAAACATAACGAACTTTGTTACAGTTTGTAGGTACTCTACTCAGAAACTCTTTCAGACCTCATTTGTCATGGTGATCTGATTTTCCTGATCCACAATTTATTTCAGTCCTTCCCTTTCTCTCTTTCTGCATAGTACTCAAATCCTTCCACTGTCACTCCCTCCACAGTCCTCTCCATGAATTCATGAGTTCCTCTGAGATTGTGTGAACATTCAGAGCAAGCATTTTCTGATTTTCATTATGCTGACTTAATACACATGTAAACTAAGCACAAAACCTGAGGTAGAGAGAAATTTGCATCCAGTTTCTGCATTTAGTGAGTGCGAATTCCGCTTGAAACTTTTCTGCTGAATTCGCTTCTTCTTGCATTTACTTCCACCTCTGACACGAGTTAGCTGGGCAGTGTCAAAGAACAGCAGGGGAATATTGCTGTGACTTAACATCTCTTTATTATTTTCTTCCCCAAGGGAGTTCTCTGAAAAGCTATCAAGCAATTATTTCATTGTAAGGTGCAGAGCAATGCGCACATTCTATGGTGATGTTGCAGCCAATTTGTTTCAATGGCAGTAGCCGTGAATGTCTGAGCAGCAAAGATCCCTAACCAGTATTGACAGAGAAAGTGCAATCCAGTGATCTCTGAAGTCAGTGGAGAGACTCCTATTGATTTATTGCTTTTACTTCTCTTACTAATGTGTCAAGGCATGTCCAATGGAGATGTGGGTGCTTCTGTCCTAAGGGCTGAATAGTCACATAACAAGAAGTTTATGATCCGGAGAGATGAGGTAGGAAAAATAAGGGGTTTATTATCTTTAATGAAAACATTTTCTATTATATATCTGCGTACTATCAGGCTCATCCTCTTCCAAATCCCTTCTTCAGAGGGACCTTAGGAGTGCTCCCTGATCTGCTCCCCCTTGCTGCCCACTGAGGCCTCAGGGCTGGAGGTGGATGGGAGAAGTCTGTCTTAGCTGAGCCACCTGCTCCCAGCCTCCCTGCCTGACCCTGAACAGCCTCATCCTGTACCCTGGAGCACACCACTGCTTGTGCCTGAAAATGGTGGGCAGCCAACAAGTCTCGTACTAAGAGTACCTAAAAGTGCCCATCAAAATGTGGTTGAGTCCCTGTTTTCTGCACCTCTCACTGCAGGAGTCAATTCAGTCTCCTATGGCTCTGTTGACTGAACTCCCCTTCTCCTTAAGGACTACTCTGGGTTTTAAACAAAAGATGCAGCTGTGTTTGCCAACTTGTTGGCCTGCTTCTATTTAGTCCATGACAGTTTAGAAATTTCTTTACAGCTTAAACATAATGTCACATCTGAAGCTGACAATAGCTTTACTTTGAAGATGCTTTCATCTTTGCTAAGAACTGTGCCAGAATTTTCTGGAGGACCTCATTAGCCATGTGATAAATATTTGTGATACTCTCATAGCTTTTCCATGTTTCACTGGTGAGGGTGCAGATGTTTGGTTTTGCTTTCCACACTCCTACTTCTGAATTCCCAGTTGCTGCCTGTGATGTGCTTGCTCAATAAGTACAGAGCATAGCTGCAGGGGTGCTCAATTATTTGTGCATCACCAATGCCCTTTTCTTCTTCTATGAAAAGATATGAAGCCAAGAGCATGAGTCAGGCCCTGTGCAGGCCATCGCTCCAAAGCACGTACAGCTCCCCAGGTCTCGAGGACATGAACGTAGTTAAACTGGGGTCATGACTCAGTAGGAATTATTTTTATTGACTTCAGGGGCATGGAAAAGAGTTATCTCATTACTTCAGTGGGACCCTTTCATGCAGGTCAGGATGAGCAGAGAAACAAGAAGGACTTGTGGGCCAAACCCCTGACTCCCTGCAAGCAAAGCAAAGGAGAGTTGTCTGTCAGTGTGAGGGAAAAGCAGTAGCCCAGTTGGAGTTGTCCTATAAGCCAAATTTGGTCAGCAGGCTGCCAGTTTGTCCTCCTGTCTTAGATTACTAAGGCCTGACTAAAGAAACTCATGAAAATAATTTATTTGGATATCACTGGCTTCCTGGGACCAGTCCCCTACTTCTGGGAGTGTAAGGCAGGGAATGGTTGCACAGGTGGCAGCAGACCTTGTTCAGTGATGGACCTAAGAAGGAAAACCAATCTCTGGAACTCCTTTATGTGTTTCTCAGCAGTTGTAGCAGGGATTGATTGGGCTCTGCAAAACAATATCCTTTCAAACCACTACAGCCATTTTTTTATTGCAGGGTCACAGCCACCCCTAAGTAGTGAGAAACTGCTATAAGATCAACAGTACATCCAGCTTGATCCCTCACAGCAAAAGTTGCCCTTTCCTGCTCAAAGCTTTTGAAGCCAGAACTCCTGGACCTCAATAGAAAGAAGTTAATTCATCCCAAATTACGGTGACAGCAATTTCTCCCTATTTGGCTTTATCTTATTGGTTAAGCAGGGAAGAAAAGTGTTGTTCAGTTTTTCAGTGTTCTGGGTACATTTGTGCATGAGAACATGTATGCATATTGCTCCTGAAATGAAAGAAAAGGAAAATGTAAAACTTTATAGATTATTGTTCATGAAGGCATTGTGAAGTATGGAAAACATTTTTTTTTTTTATAGATTCATTGCCTATTGTTGTTCTATTTTGTCCTAAAGCAAGCCCAGAGAAACAGAACATTTGAATTATACTCCAGTGATGGGGTTTTTCCCTAGCCTAAACACCATATGACTAGAAAAGCAAATAAATAAAAAAATCTGTGCCAAAGCTCAGACTTTTTTTATGCCAGCTTCCGACACAGTCAAAAAAGCCATCTCCTGGGCCAGACGCATAACCCTTTTAAACTTGCTGTTAGTCAGCTTGGAGTATGTGCTCGTTCCACTAGTGACCTGGAAATTTTCATTGTGTTACGACATTTTTCTCTAACCTGCCTGGAATTTGCACTAAATGGATCTCAGCCCACCTAGAGGCTCCTGTCAAGAGAAGACATTTGCTGACCACTTGAAAACAGATTTTCTCACTAGCACTGACTTCTTTCAAAGATGAAGATGATTCTTCAAGATGAATTCAAGGATTTTTCAAAGCAACTGAATTCAGCAGATACAGCAACCATTATAATGCCATGCAAAAATTATGACTGATCTAGGCTGGCTGAACCTATTTTGTTGCAAAGACTGCTAGGAAGTTCCTAGAAGTCATTGTTACTTTGGATCTCAAAGCAAATGCCTGAAATGCTCACAAGAGGATTTTTTTTAGCAATGTACAGGAAGCATAGTTTTGAACTCAGACTCTACACTTCACCATGCACTGCAACAGAGAAGAGGACACAAGTCTCAAATTTTGTATATTCTTGATAAAGGCTTTTTGTTTCATATTCCTCTTTGACCACCTTGCCCATGAGGGTTTACAATCAGACCAGAAGTATATTTTATACCTAAAGTTTTATTTCTGTCAGACATGTCTTTGGTGTGTCCTTGTACTGAGTTGTTCCACTGATGGAGTAACAATTCACTATCCCCAATTTACTGCTTCAGGGTAACTATGAAAGACCTGTCCTTACCATCCTGCAGTCAAAGTCACTAAATATTTTACTGCCCTGAACAACTACCTGCTTTGCATCTGCAGTAGATCTTGGTACCAGAAGCGTTGCTTCCTCTGGAGTGAAGTGGTATTGACCTATGAAAGGTGTGTGGTAGTAGTGAAAGTAGGAACATAAATCACAAAAAGTACAGTATTAAGAAGTGATGAATAGGTTTCATGCATAGTAATCCCACCCTTTACTTCTTGTCCTGCACTTGCCTCATCCCCAGAAGGATGCATGTTCACCCTCTACAATGTGTTTATACTGTCCTGGGCCTGCAAGAGCTGCCAGGGCAGAACCTGAGCTTTGGCTGGCCAGCCCTGCAATGGAGCGTGCTCAGGCATAGCTCCTCTATGCTTCCTGACTTTTTGCTTTTCTGTATCACAACTGCTATATTAGAAATGATTGAACACTTTGCCCTAGCACAGGAGAAATGGAAAGAGCAGGAAGCTGGAGAAAGAATAAGAAGAATAAAATAAGGGAAACACACATGCAAAGACAAAGAAAAACCACTGCAGTGCTATAGGCTAGCTTCTGAAACCTGTATCTGGAATTGCAGTTGCTCACATAAGTAGCTCCCATGGCGACAAGGGCAATGCAAAGGCTTGTGCATTCCAACTTTAATACATTTAAATCTCCATTATTGGGATATTAAATCCCAATGTCCCTTAGAAGAACACAGCAGTGAGAAGGAGAAGACATTTTAATTACAAACCAACACGAACTAGCACAGTTTTAAAAGCAGCTACCAAGAGAATTTGCCTCTTTCTACTTTCAGCTCCATATTCTTCCTCTCTTAGCTCGTAAGACTAAGATTAATAGTGGCAATGGTCTGTCTTTATTCCTGCCTGTTGGTTAAAAGTGAAAATAGATATTTGTTTCTTCTTTAGTAATAAAAATAATAGAATCATAGAATGGTTCGGATGGGAAGGAACCTTAAAGATCATGTAGTTTCAAATCCCCTGCTGTGGGGGCAGGGACAGCTTCCACTAGACAAGGTTACTCAAAGTTCCATACAATATATCTAATAATATCTAATCTAAATCTACCCTCTGTTAGTTTAAAACCAATGCCCCTCATCCTATTGCTACAGTCACTGATAAAAAGTCCCTGCCCGTCTCTCCTGTAAGCCTCCTTTAAATACTGGAAGGCTGCTATAAAGTCTCCCTGGAGCCTTCTCTTCTCCAGACTGAACAATCCCAACTCTCTCACCCTGTCCTCATAGGAGAGATGCTCCAGCCATCTGATCATCTTCGTGGCCCTCCTTTGGACTCACTCCAACAGGTCCATGTCCTTCTTATGTTGGGGGCCCCAGAGCTGTACGCAGTACTCCAGATGAGGTCTCATGAGAGCAGAGTAGAGGGGCAGAATCACCTCCCTCAACCTGCTAGCCATGCTTCTTTTGATGCAGCCCAGGATGCGGTTGGCTTTTTGCGCTGCCAGCACACATTGCTGGCTCATGTTGAGCTCCTCATCCACCAACACTCCAAGTCCTTCTCCTCAGGGCTGCTCCACCCAGCCTGTATTTGTGCTTGGGATTGCTGTGACACAGGTGCAGGACCTTGCACTTGGCCTGGTTGAACTTCATGAGGTTCACATGGGTCCACCCCTCAAGCCTGTCCAGGTCCCTTTAGATGGCATCCCTTCCCTCCAGCGTGTTGACCACACACAGAGCTTGGTGTCACTGGCAAACTTGCTGAGGGTGCAATCAGTCCTACTGTCCATGTCTCCAACAAATACGTCAAACAGCCCTGGTCCCAGTAGTACTGACCCCTGAAGAATGGCACTCATCACTGGTTTCCGGTTGAACATTGGGCCATTGACTGCAACTCTTTTAATCCAACCATCCAGCCAATTCCTTACCCGCTGAGTGATTCACCTGTCAAATCCATGTCTCTCCAATTTAGAGACAAGGATGTCGTGTGGGACAGTGTCAAATTCTTTGCACAAGTCCAGGCAGATGATGTCAGTTGCTCTTCCCTTGTCCACCAACACTGCAACCCTGTCATAGAAGGTCACCAAATTTGTGAGACACGATTTGCTCTTAGTGAAGCCATGTTGGCTGTCACTGCTCACCTCCTTATTTTCCATGTGGCTTAGCATAGTTTCCAGGAGGATCTGCTCCATGATCTTGATGGGCACAGAGCAGAGACTGACTGGCCTGTAATTTTCTACGTCTTCCTTTTTTCTCTTTTTAAAGATGGAGGTTATGTTTCCCCTTTTCCAACTACTGGGAACTTCACCAGACTGCCACAGCTTCTCAAATATGATGGATAGTGGCTTAGCAACTTCACCTACCCGTTCCTTCAGGAACCACGGATGCATCTCATCAGGTCCCATGGATTTGTGCATCTTCAGGTTCCTTAGATAGTCTCAAACCTGATCTTTTCCTGCAGCGTTCATTCTGCCAGTCCCTGCCTTTGCCTTCTGTGACTTGGAAGGTGTGGCTAGAGCACTTGCCAGTGAACAAAAAAGGCAAAAGAGTTGTTGAGCACCTCAGCCTTCTCTATATCCAGGATAACCAGGTCTCCTGTTTCCTTCTGGAGAGGGCCCACAATTTCCCTAGTCTTCCTTTTATCACTGATGTACCTGCAGAAACTTTTCTTGTTGTCCTTGCCGTCCCTGGCCAGATTTAATTCTCTCTGGGCTTTAGCTTTCCTAACCTGATCCCTGGCTGATAGGCCAATTTCTCTACATTCCTCCCAGGCTACCTGTCCTTGATTCCACCCTCTGTAGGCTTTTTTTTCTGTTTGAGTTTGTCCAGGAGCTCCTTGTTCATCCATGCAGGCCTGCTGGTGTTTTTATCTGACTTCCTCTTTGTTGGGATGCATTGCTCCTGAACTTGGAGGAGGTGATCCTTGAATATTAATTGGCTTTCTTGGGCCCCTCTTCCGTCCAGGGCTTTAGCCTTTGGTACTCTACCAGGCAGATCCCTGAAACAGGCCAAATTCTGCTCTCCTGAAGTCCAGGGCAGTGAGCTTACTGTGTGTCCTGCTTGCTGCTGCAAGGATCTTGAAGTCTCCCTTTTCATGGTCACTGCAACCAAGGCTGCCCTTGAACTTCACATTCCCTACCAGTGCCTCCTTGTTAGTTATAACAAGATCCAGCACGGCACCTCTACTCATTGGCTCCTCTGTCACTTGGAGAAGGAAGTTATCATGAACGCATTCCAGAAACCTCCTGGATTGCTTATGTTCTGCTATGTTGTCCCTCCAACAGATATTGGGGTTCCCCATGAGGAGCAGGGTTTGTGAACATGAGGCTGTTCCTATCTGTCTATGGAGAGCCTCGTCCCTTTGCTCTTCCTGGGAAGGTGACATGTAGCAGACCCCCACTGTAATGTCCTCTGTCCCTGCTCTCCTTTTAATCCTGACCCATAAGCTCTCAGTTGGCTGGTTAAAAGAAAAAAGCCCCATCTTGAAAGTCTAAGTTTTCTTAATAAGGATGTAGGAAGTAGATCTCCCTACAAAAGCTGGCAACAAGCAACATTGTTCTTAGAAAAAAAAAAAAATTAGTTTAAACCACTTAGAATTAATAACAAATTGTATTCAAATTCTTAGTTTGGCACATAATCAGTTTTTTCAAAGTTGCCTTTTACTAATTTACCTTGCTTTGAAGAAACACACATATTTTGAAAGGGTATCTGAGTTCCATAAAACAGAACCCACTCAGACCTAGACTTCTGCACTTCGTAAATGTCCTGAGAGGTGTTAGATTAGATTAACATGCAACAGTTTCTATATAAAAACTAGGGTGGTAATAGCCCTTCTAGCTACTTGACATGAGTGAGAAATGTAAAGGTGTATTAAAAAATCCCTTATGTTTACAGAAATGGATATTGCTAGAGAAAGAAATGGTGCATCTGAGCCTGTGTTTGTGAGAAGCAGAGGATAATTTTTCTTTTATGACCTAGGTAAAATGATTTCACAGATATGACTAGCATCAACCAGCTAAAATGGCCCAAGAATTTATTCCCTCAGATGGAGTTTCCATTATGCTGCATTTTCACCTGTTCCCAGCCTGGAGTAAAGTATGCCATGTTATTTACTCTTCCCTTGGTCATAAGGAGGGGCTTCGCACCTGGAATTATTTATCCTCACAAAAAAAAAGATGCAATCAGCCAAGAGAGGCCTTTTACACCCTGGAGTAAAGATGCTGCAGAAGGCACAGAGAGAGAAAAGATGCACACAGAGAAACTGAAGGAAGGAAGAAGTGAGTGAAATATATTAATATCTTTCATTGCTGCCATATTACCAGGAATTGGGGATAGGCTATGGTGAGCACTATATATGTGAAGGGCAGCAATAAAGAAAGGAAATATCAACCCGGTTCCACAGGTTTAACACAGAGGCAATAAGCAAAACCACAGGAAATTTCAAGCAGAATTGGGAAATGAACCAGTGCTTTATACCCCTGTCTTCATTGCAGGGTCAACTCTCCTTCCCTCTCTGTGTTGCTCACAGTGGCCCTTATGCAAGGGGAAGACACAAAACAGTCTTAATTAAACACATTTGAAAATGTTGCTTACAAATGAACAAGTGAAGGGATATAATGATGATCCAATCCACTTCCATTTCTCCCAGGAAGGAGCAGAGAAAAGAAGGAATGAGGGAGGGGAGAAATACAACCAGGTGTTGGTCTTTTGGTGCTGAGCCATGGGGAAGCACCCTAGGAGCAGTGTGAAGTGGATGACTCTCCTCTTGAACAACGGAACAAGAGCAATTGGCTTCACGGTAAAAGACAGAGCTGCAGCATCTCCAAGAGCATCATGCTATTGCTGCTCTGAAAAGAAAGCTCTTCAAAACCAAGTCTCCCCCTTCAGTTCTCTGCCCTTTTCATATTAGCATCACAGAGCCCAGAAGGGTGGGCTCACGCCCTGCAGCACATCCCAGGTACTTATTTATGCTCAGTCACTGAGCACAGAGAAGAAGTGTCCAGTGGTTAAGAATGGCCTTTTTACATTTTGTTGTACTTTCTTTTTCAGTCAGGCTTCCTTGGTTTCCTGACAGGCAAAGGCAATTGAGTATCTAGGGTTTTGCTGAGGCTGACCTAAACACAGCTGCAGCTGCAAGGGACAGTCCAATGCACCTGCCCTCCAGTCCCTCCTTCCCTTTGCGCCGACACCGCTTTGTGTGGCCACACAGTGAGCCAAGCCAGGGATCTGTCTGGTCATGAATGAAGGGAAAAAGCAAACCAAAAAAAGAGTGGTAGATTTTAGCTGTCTCCCTCCCCATCACAGTCGTTACACCAGCAGCGCTTCTACATGTGAGAAATTCCCAGTGCAAGTGTGATCCAACTGCTTTTAGGACATTTGGTGATGATTCCAGTTTTCAGATGATGTAAGGGTTGATGTCAGCCCTGGTTAGGAAAAGCTTCATCCCTTCCTCATGCCTGCACACCCTTGATCTAACCATCAAGCTCATGGGCTCCTTTCAGTGGATGGCCACCTCAAGTGGTGTAGTCATTGCTCCTGCTAGAGTTGAGGATTTGTTGCAGGACCACTAGCTGCCAAACACTTCTTTCCCTTCTATGCTTAGATCTCTGTGAACTTTTAACAGGGAAAATTCAACTGGCACAAAGAATATCTAAAATTTATTCCAAGACTGGATGGTGAGAAAGGAATCAAAGATCCGGCTTGAACCACAGACCCAGCAGGAGCGATATGAATTTTATTTCATTATCACGACTGACAGCTCAGATTCTTCAGTCCACATATTAATTTGTGATTGATGAGTTCAGTAAAATGCATATCGAGAGAGTAGTAACAATATCATGTACTTTATAGAAACAGGCAATACTATGTAGATTTTGAAACTCTCTTTGAAATTATCTTGCCTTTTTAACTGTGAGAATGGTAATGCCCTACTACACACTAACAAAAGAATTAGCAGATTTCCATCTCATGATGTCTTCCAGTTCAATCTGTCTGCCTTTTCAGAAAATATGCACTAATGAAACACAATGCATTGGATTTGTTGAAAGGGACACTACATGAAATTCTGTGCAGATGGCCAAATTGAAAAAAATACGCGGTCATTCTGACTTTAAAATCTATAGCCATATAATCTGCAGATTAAGAAAATAATGAATGTATTCTGTTACGGCGGATTAATTTTCCTGTGCTAAATTATCCTATAGGAACTGTTCCACTGAGATCATGGAGCTGTTAGTTGAAGTGAAAAAAAACAACACCCTGGATCCTGGAATTATTCACTTAAGCCGTTTCTGAATAGTTTCAGCTAACAAGTAAATTTAAAAGTTTGACGGTAGACCTAGGAATGGATATTGAACTGATAACAAAACTTTATTATATTATTCATATCAATATTGCAGCTTAAAACTGAGGAGAAATAAACATTATATTGACTATTTCTTGTCCCTCAGACTAGAAATAACCGGAATTGTCTTCCCCTTTCCTTCAAATCCCTATCTGAGTTGAAATAAATTGTTAGGAAGAAAATACATAAATCCCAGTTTTCTGCTTTCTCTGCTCTGGGATTTCATTTGTTCTTCAAAAGCAGGGAAACCCCAGCTGCTTTTCCAGCTGCTCATTGAGCTCCAAATGTCAGTGCACCTGCTGTTTTTCTTAATGACATGAATATGTTCTAGATGGAGAAAGAGTATAAATCAGCCTTTCCCAATAAATAAAAAGCAGGAGGATATTGGTCCTTTTTGTGAGGAAATGAGTTATTTCTGGAGACAGTGCCTTTTCAAAACATTGTATGTTTTCTAGTAGAGATAATAAAGACAAGAAGTATGAGAAAGTAACACAGAGCTGAAGATGGATTCAGGTATGTTTCTGAACCAGCCTGGTACAGCTGTTTTTCCACCTGAGTAGAATATGAAGGGTGAAAATCTGTGCTGTATCCCTGGGTAAGAGGCACACATCTGGAACCACATCTCTCTCCTGAAGCAGTGAGTGAAGGTCACTGCGAGAAGACATCTGTTCTGTTAAGTTCACACCTGCATGAATGTCTGCGCTCCATTATGTTAATTTCTGCACCTGCATGAAAATAATACTGAAAAACGAATTGAATTCAAATATAGGTATCTACAAAGTCTAATCGGGGGATTTCAATGTGTGCAGATGCAATGGCAGGCCAAGACAATCTCTGTGATATTGCCAGAAACATAGCAAAGAAATCTGAAAGATGAATGCAAAATGGATTATTTTTAGAGCTGCCTTCCCCACTCCACAAACACACACATGGGATTTCCATTTTATAAAGCTGTCATTTTTCCACTGTTCCTTGTTATTTCATGCTCTCCTAAACTCTGACTCTTCCTAGGTCTTTCAGGTTTCACGATCTGCTGAAATAAAAGCTGAGACTGGCATACAACTGGATTCACCATTAAATACAGAGGGCCCTGCCAGAACCTTGAGTGTTGCAAATTGCTGAAGGCAGCTGGACACTGTGGATGAAGTCCTCAGATGACCTGAGCTGGCACCACCAGCCCCATGGTGCTGCTCTGCGGGCAGCCAGGTCACAGAGAGCCCTGTGCTATGAAAGGCATGCTTGGGATCAGAGGGAAGAGGAGAAGGTTAGATTCAGGCTTACTGAAATCTTACAGCCAACAAAATAACCCAGATATCTCATTTTCTGAGGAGTGGGACCTGAAAAGCACTAAATGCTGACAGTTGCTCTTGAAATTGATGGAAATTCAAAACCCCACGTCTTTCACTGCTGCAGTTCCTGCTCCTACAGATGCCATCTCTCAATAGCTCCCAGCCCAAGAGGACTCTGCCAATTTGTCTCTTGTATTTGATTCAGTGCTATTCTTCCTTACCATACGTTATTTTCTTCTGGAGTCTTTTAAGCTGAACTTGTGAAATAGATTCTGGCTTGCAGGAAAATAGTCTAACTAAATATTTAAGGAAAAAATGTTAATGACCTCATGCACTAAACTTAGGAAGAATAAATTTGGAGAAAGGGAGGAAGGCTTGATTTCCAGTGAAAACCTCTAGCACATTGCTGACTGAAACCAGCTGGGTTTATTCTTTGATTTAACTCCTCTGTTAGTGGGGACTGATAAAGAAGACATTATTTCTGTGGAGAAGCACTTTATATAAGCTGCTGTGATTCTCACATTGTAAAATTCAACCTCTGTTTTCCTGGATTTGAGCTTTCTTATTACTAACTTGAACACTCTGAAGCTTGCATAATGAAAAGTATTTATTTAGAAAAGTTTTTGTCAGCATATATACAATCTGTTGGTTGTCATTGTAGGCTGCTAATGAAAAATCTTTTTGGTCAATCTGATATCTGTTGTCTTGTGCCTAGATAAGCACTCCTTGCAAAAACTAGACTTCGTGTGATAATTCTGCATGACAGGTCTTCCTCAGCTTGGTAGTGATGATGATCTCCCAGGTAAGCTTATAGAGATCATCTGATTATGAACATGTGATTGACATTCATCTTACAGCATCTTCATATGACTTCCTTTTGTCATATTAGGGGCATTTTATTTCTTATTTTTGGCCTATAGGTAAGAGGCAATTTATAACTTTGTTTAAATAGTGCATGCACTACTTTGTGAACAAAAGCACCTACAAGGAAGTGCACTGGGTTTTGAAACAGCTAAGTAAACCACAATATGTTCAAGTAGCTGTTCCCAGCTAAATTGCAGTGAAAATGACTAGAACTCTTTTCCACCTCAATGGGCAGATATTCAGAGGGTGCTGAGGTCCACCCTTAGGTTGAGAAGCATTCATATACAGAAGTGTTAGGGGGAATACATTTGCTACTTTGACAGTTTATGTCTTGTTTGGCAGCATGAACTTGACCAGGAGTGAAAAGCTCCTGAGGGACATCATAGATGGGTCTGAAAAGCCAGCTGGACACTATACACAGTTCCATCTTTGATCATGTAAATAGAAAGGAGGGAGGGGTATAATGAATTTAAGACATGTGATGAGTTGGTTACCTTTGCCTTACTGGCAAATTTGTGCAATTAGAAACTGAGCTCTTTGCCTTGATGGTGATATTTTACTTACGAGTCCCCATATGTTCTTTTGGTGGATATGTGTGCACATGTTGTTCAGCTTTGGAGTTCACCTCAGCTGGACCATGCTGGCTGTGAGCAGTATGCACAGAGATTAGGGCTGACATAACCGGATGCGTGCTGGGTTGATGGTCTGTGGCACATGCAGTTACTCTTTGGGGTTTGAAGGGCATCCAGAGGTTCCCAGCAAGTGTCCAACAGCCTGCTCCCTAAATACACTTTCTGGCTAGAAAAGGAATGTCTTTCTAGGGAAAGACAATTTCTTATGGTATCCCTAACACTTAGCTGTTTACCAGGCAGATTCCTTAAAAACAGACCGGCTGCAGCCCACAGCACTTTCCTACTGTTAACATGAGAAATATAGCACCATGGCAAGACAAGCCCCTAATCTGTGTGATTGCCAGCTTGTGACTGCCTCATCTTTCTCAGTCCTGTTGCTAAAAATCTATCTCCCTCTGAGCTCTCTGCATTCCTGGAGGATTCCCTCCATCAACAGCATGCAACATTGCCCAGACCTCAGCCAAGTGGCTGCTGTCTTCCCTCTGTGCAGCAGTGCTGGTTTTAGGGAGAGATGGGGCACAGTAAGAGCCAGGGACCTGGTACAGGAAGGCAGGAAGGTCAGATAATGCAGCTAAAAAACCTGAGCATGGGCCAGAAAGCAGGTTTTGGCTCTTACTGATGTTTGACTGAGGATACCTGGTGCCTGTAGTCCCTTCATGAAAACTGGGGTGCTCTGAGCTCAGACACTGTGCTGCCTGTTTACTTCACCCTGGCTTCTCCCAGCCATCCTGTGTGGAAGCAGGACCACATCATCACCCTCCTTCTCCTGGAGAGCCCAGCGTGGTGGTCACACACTGCCCTTTGCCACTTGAGCTTAACTGTATCTGATTTTTGTTGATTGTATCTAATTCCTGTTATGGGACAACCCAATACACAAAAACCTTTGGGTACTTTTCTATCCTTATATCATTGTGAGGACCCAAATGAGCTTTAGATTTGCTAAGTACAAGGTAGGCCAGCCCCTTTGAGCTCTGTTTAGTAAAACCTCTGGTGGTAGATAGCAACCAAACAAGCCATATATACGTTTTTATCATTAGACTTATTACCTTCCAAAGCTTTCTGCCAAATTGGCATGGCAATCCAGAAAACCAGAAGTTACTATGACTATGACAAATGAATGGTTTCACTTAACACATGTCATACTATATTAGGATGTCTGCAAGTAGTATTTAACTGGAAATGGAATTTGTTCAATGCCAAGTCATGAACAATTGCATAAAATGCAGCATGCATTAAATGACTTTTATTTTAGGAGGGGGGCTTAAGACACAGACAATTCCCTCAGACTTAAAATCTGTGTTTAATAAATAAACTCAATAAACATTTATTTTGTGTTTTTTCAGAGCCAGACATAAACAAAAATGTAATGTCATGGCTGTGAGCATTATGAAAACCAGGGAGGAAACTGAGGGCTTGCAGAACTTGACCCGTTCCTGCAGGGACTGACAGGGAGAAACAGGGACTTTTGCAGCTGTGGCACTGTTAATATGACTGGTGTTAATGGGAAAGCTTGATAGTATTAATGGGAAATGCTGTAGCCTCATAGCCCTGTAAAAGAGAACATTTCTTGCAGTTTCCATGGAATAAAACAGGCTGTTTCTTGGGAAGTGGGAAGAGACGTTTTTCATGGCTACATAGTTTAGAAAGCTCAAAGGGAGGCAAAAGCCAAAACAAAACAGAAATGTGCACAGACCTCAACATATTGTTGATTCAGTAGCGGTAACTTTAGCTTTTATAAATACTGTGACTGGTGCTGACGTGCCCAGACTAGTGTATCTCAGTATCCTGGTGCACTGAGGGGCTGGTGGGGATGAGGCAAGCACGAGTCCTGCTTACATGAGAAAAAGGCAGTGCCAGCTCTAGAGAAATGCAACCATAAGCCTGAGAAACAGACAGATAAGATAAAGACCAGCTGTGACAGATGGACATCTTCTGAAGGGTGGGTTCAAATGGGAACGCATACCATGCTGACAAGAGGTTGAATTCTACACTAATCTTAAACATATGTGCGCTTAAACTATCCCATCCACATTTATCACCTTTTCTCCACTTTTCCTTTCTCTTCCTCTTTTCTTCTCATTCATACCACTCCCTTCCATTTGCCATTTTTACCTCCAGCTTTTTCTCTATTCTTTCTCAGCATCTCTGCCTTTTGCCTTTGCCTCTTATCTCCCTCTCTGTGGTTCAAGTAAACCCTGCTAGATTGGTAAATCTGTACTCTTTCCAAGACAGAGAAGAGATTAGAACCATCGGCTCCACTTGGGGCATACCACCCCCTGCCAAATAGATGGACATGATGAAATCCTGATGTTCTGGCTTGCAGCAGATATCCTCATCCAGTGGATACAGTTAACTCTTTTCACGTTTAGGCAAAACCTAACCAAAGTGTTCTGCTTCCCCAGTGCCATGCCAATGGGTGGTGGATGATGCAGGCATCATGGAAGAGCTTGTGCATTTGGGTCTCCAACACATGACTGCAGCTCAGCATTGCCCTTCCACTGTCTCATTTCCTCCCAAATAACCTCTGAGCTTTGAACAACTTATTTTTCCCTTTCTCAGTGACTTTTTTTCAGCTACCCACCTGGCTCCTCCCAAGCAGAGAGAGACTCAGTGAGTTTGGAGCCCAGCTCCTGGCTGGTGACCTGTTTCCCTGTGGCTGGAGAGGAATTTCCAGAGGACGAGTGGTATGCGTGCTGATCTCAGGGGAACTGGGGAGCTGCCAAGTCTAACCAGCAAACTGGGCCAGGAAAGGCCCCACATACGCTTTCACCAGAGGAAAGGAATGTTTGTGGAAGCTGGGAATAGGGGAGCATATTTAACTCTGCTCCTTTCCTCCTCACATTCTTCTTCATCTCAACCCCAGCACTGAGTTCACCCTGCCACAAGCACCATGATAACGAGACAAGAGGAGCCAGGTTATTGCTGCAGCCTGGAGCACCTCAGGGGGGATAAAAAGAGTTAGGCACTGAGCAGGCAAGGGAACCCTGTGATTTGTGGTGCAGACTCAGGCTAGTTAAATGTGTCTGTATTAGCAAGTATGCTGTGGGAGATATATCATAAAGCTGCCATAGCACTAGCCAAATAAAACAGGATTTCAGGGTAATGAGAGACACAGGGACAATGGAAGAATACAGGATCCCTTCCTCTGCTTTTTTCCCTTCCAGTGGGAGAGAAAACCTCATAGATGACTGTCCGTTTGGGGACTTTTGTCTATGTGTCTCCCTACAAGTCTTATTTGCAGCTTGTCCTCAAGTTGCTTTTTTTTTAAATTTATTTTTGTAATGCTTTGATATGTTTCCTCCTCTGCTTCCCACCATCAGCTATCCATGTAGCTGACTTGCATGAGCTTCACCCGTGCCAGCATCTTTTTGCTGAAAACACTTTAACTGACAAATAATGCATTTGGGCTGGAAGCTCTTAATCAGGGTTACTACAGGAGACCAAATTCCACATCATGAATGAGATTGTGGCCACACTCCTGAGAGGGGAAAAGCTCCCACTGACTTCAGCGGTGCTGGTTTTCACATTTCAGTGCTTTAAAAGTTAAAGCAAGAAGCTGACTGGTTTGCCCACTTCAAACTAAGACACTTGCACAGCTCCCTGTTTTGCTGCAGCCAGCTAGCTTCCATGTACCCAGTTAGCTTCCATGTACCCAGGCAACTTCTCTGCATCTTGGATGGACTCAGCTCCCTTCAGCAGAGTCACCGGGGTGCAGAGGGAGAACAGATGATTTTGCAAAGCCCCGGTTCAAGATGGATGCAGGCTGTGCATATGGGCAAGCACCAGTGATCATCTCCAGCATCCTAGGTTGGCCCAATGTGTCCTGCCCTGCCTTGAACCCAGGGATAGGCACTGCATGCAAAGTTAATTGCTTCACCACACAGTGCTTTACCTCAGCAATTTACATCTTGCCTGTCACCATTTGAGTAATCAGAGCCTCTTCAGCCTGATGATGTTCATTAAGACCTGCTGACTTTCCTTTCAATGACATTGTACTATTCAGTGCTTCTGACAGGATTTCTTTCTTCCTGAGAAGTCCTAATGCTTTTGCAGAACTTGGCATGACCTACCCACAGAAAACAAGAAAAGCACTTTATGATTCAGAAACAGAATAAATAAAAAAATCACTACTATTAACAACATACAAGATGACACGCACACTGTCACCCTGAAGAGACCTGGAGCAAGTGTTTTAATTACTCTGTGCCCCACATTGAAAAGGGATGCTCACCTTTCCACTCCTTAATTACACTGAATGTTCTTGGGGAGGGAAAGATTTTTTTTTAACTGTGTGTTTGCATAATGCCAGGTACCAGTGGGGTCCCTGGGCCCAGCAGTCAAGTATAAGATAATCAGGGAGGGACTCACAGAATGCTCTACTGTCTTTGCATGTGTACATGAGTTATTTCATTCGTAACAGAGCTGCTTCACCGATGGAAGGGAACACTTACTTAATAGCATGCATTAAGAGCAGTGAGGCCGTTGTTAAAGGTAAGGTGAAGGGAACTATTTCCATATGAAAGTGTAATGAAGGATTTGAATGGCAGGAGATGCTTCTGAGCTGGACTTCGGTTGGGACACAAGGACCCTTGTGCAAACTGATCTGGAACCCATGACAGTTCTGTACCGGGCCTAAGGCTGATAGATGGGACACTACAGCGTACAGGAAGCCCCCCAAAAATGACCAAATTGGCAGCAAATATCTTACTGAGTTGCCAGTCCTCAGTACTCGGATGGAACTGGGATCAGTGAGAAAATTCTACTGGTACTACTTTCAGCTCATAGTTCTCACTTAGTTTGGCACATATCAAAGAGAAAACAGCTTTATGTCATGTGTCTTCCTCTTGTTGCTTACCCAGATTTCCTCAACATTGAGGATCTCCTTTCTCTTTTTAACTTTTGATTCTACCAGCCAGTTTATGCCTGTGTAAGCTGTAAGCTTTAGCCATTTTTTGGCTATGTCCTGGGGTGAAAAGAGCCTCAGAATCACTTAGATCCTTCTTTGCTAACAGCATGACTGCTTTTATAGAGTACAATATCCATCTGTGATCTAAACTGAAATGTGGAAGCTTCTATAATCTATCCTCCCTCTGATCTCATCACAGTTTAGCATTATTGCCCTAGAAGAGACTATAAACTTTGATTTTTTTAAGCATCCTTTGTATGTCTTTCAGGTATCCACTGTGAATTCTGATTCAGGGATCATCCTCCATGCAGGTTAAATTAATTAAGTCTGCCCCTGAAGGAGCATTTGGGGAATCGGGACATGCTAGAAAGGATTTTGATTACAGTTGCAGCCCTACCCTATTGGATATTTGCCCTGTGCAGGCTAAATCCATTCAGAGACTATTATAATCTAGCTACCTTTCAGAACACTGAGCATCTTTCCCGGGTACCAATAGCTAATCCCTTTTCAGCCCCTTCTTCAGTCCTCTCCCTGCTATTCCTCCTCCCTGCTATTCCTACAATAACACTTTGTTTAATAGCTTCAGATGGACACCACAGCTGATGCCCAAGGGATCTGCCACAGGGAATGGGACAGCCATGTCTGCGCTGTACAGCATTGCACAGGGTGGAGATGTCAGAGCCAGAAGCACTGTGGCCATATCAGTGTAGCACTCGGTCCAACCAGGTGACCCCGGTTGAAAGGCACAGCTCATTCCCTTGGGAACATGCCATGAAAGTGACTGTCACCCTGCGGGGACACCAGCTACAGTCCCTGCACTGTCCTGTGGTGTGCAAAGCAGGCAGCTTGCCTTGGCCCTGGATCTGTGATCTCTGCTCCACACACCATTGTGCAGATATTCTAATTGCATCCTTAGTTCATTAATTCTCGAATATATTCCAGACCTGCTGAAAACCTATTTTGGTTTTTGCTTTCTTCTGATTTCCTAACAGGCAGAAAATACTCATTTAATGCCTCCTTCCTCCTACTTACAGTGTAGGAAAATTTGGCTTTTAGGGATTTATTTTTAGGTCTATGACTTACATTTATACTCATTTCTTATACAGCTCTTTGCAAAGGAATTCAGGAAGTAAAAACATAGATACATCAATTGTCTTCTTCAGGTCATCCAGCTGCAAAGCTAATTTCTCTGAATTTCAATCCCAGACTGCCCTTCAGACAGTGTCTCCCTCTCTTTACTGGTACAGTTGCAATATTTGGTGCAGCAATAATTTTTATCAGGCAAATAAACCCCCAGACCAGGAGACTCCAGCCTACAAACATGCATTCCCAGGAATTGGTACAGACTTATGGAACAGACTCAGGGTAAGTGGGAAAAACCCCTGCAGCACATCAATCAAGCCTTTTGCAGCTCCAGTGAGGAAACCGGAATGAGTCCAACAAACAGGTAAGTTTGGACAGTTGAGGCAATTTTCCAAGTGATCACATGGGAGCCAGAGGAAAGGGCTCCACTGCATTTTCTCCAAAAGAAGAAACATTCTTTAGACAGCCAGGCTTAGACAGATTTGGCTCTGTTTCATAACATTTCATATCTTTCATTGTTTTATGTGCACTATGTATTTTAAGAATTGGATAACGATAGCTGTATGGAAATTAGAGGAACTTCAATAGATGTTGCAGTTGCATAGAATCATAGAATGGTTTAGGTTGGAAGGGACCTTAAAGATCATCTAGTTCCAACCCCTCTGCCATGGGCAGTGACACCTCCCATGATACCAGGTTTCTCAAAGCCCCATCCAGCCTGGCCTTGAGCACCTCCAGGGCTGGGGTCTCAACAGCTTCACTTGGAAATCTGTCCCAGTGCCTCACCACTCATAGCAAAAAACTTCTTCCTGATATCCAATCTAAATTTACCCTCCTTCAGTTCAGAACTTTTACCCCTCGTCCTATTGCTACACTCCCTGATAAAAAGTCCCTCACCATCTTTCCTGTAGGCCCCCTTTAAGTACTGAAGGCTACTATAAGGTCTTCCTGGAGCCTCCTCTTCTCCAGGCTGAACAACCCCAGCTCTCTCAGCCTGTCTTCGTAGGAGAGGTTCTCCTTTAAAAAGTTCTTGTAGCCAGTCCAGCTGGTCTAATTTTTTTTTACCCATGGATCAGACCTTTAGAAACCTCAGCATGTCCTAAGTAAGTATACCATAACCTGGTATACTCAAGGCCTGCTGGGCATATATATGTGTTTGCCTATTTATGTTCTAATTGCATGCTGTGTGTAGCCACATTCCGTTTTCTTGAGCTGTCCAAGCCAAAAACGTCAAGCAAATATTACCATCAACGATAGAATCCCAGAAGTGGCTTGAGAAGGTAGTGCCTGGCTATAAGGATGCAATACGAGACGGTGGGGGAAAGAGCCAGATAAGGTGAAAAAGTGTGGGGGTGCAGTGCATGCCCTAATCTCATCCTTTGCCCACACAGCAAGATCACCAGCAACCTGGTATGTAGCAAATGATCACAGAGCATAGAATATGTTAAAAACTGTTTCCTTATAAAGGACTAGCTGGATTTCTGGAAACAGCCAGTGTCTTTTTCTCTTCTACAATCAGTCCTTCCTCTCCTGGCACTGGAGAGCTGCCAGCCTTCTGTAGTTAAGCCCACAAGCAGAAGCAGCCCGCAAAAATTGCTCATTTGGCAGCTGCTCCATCAAACTCACCAACTCAGCTGCCACAACGCTAGAGCAAATACTAAAAGTTTGCACTGTTGTGGAGAAATCAAGGAGGATGGACCTGCTGTTCTCCCAAGTAATTTGTTCTGCAGAAAACCTCTAAGGAGAACAAACTGTTCCCCTGCTGTTAGGGAACAGCCATTTGACTTTCACCAAGCCCTAGAGACTGGGTGCAAAATAATGCATGTGGACCGGATAGATCTGGATGTGACTATAATACTGCTTTGGGGGTCTGGAAAGCACAGCACAGCCATTCCCCAAAAGTGTGAGACCTCAATGCTGCCATTATAACTAATACTTCCTTTTCTTGCTGATGGGTGAAAAGAGTTTTACCTTCTTCCAACATCTCCTTTTCCAGCCTCCTCTGAGGGACAAACTTACCATTGCAGCTGCTGTCTAAGAAGCCACAACCGCAAGAAATCATACTGCATCTTCACTCCCTGAGCGAGCACGTGGCAAGCTTGCCACTATTGGCGTACCATTTATTTGAATCAAGAAGCCCTTACAGCAAATAAACTGCAGCTGGCTGAGATGAAACAAGCTAATAAGGTTTCCCCAGGGGACAGGCAATTCTTATAATGCAAATCTGAAGCTAACTTCTGCTCTCTGATATATTGGTACTTGTCAGAGCAGTTTGATGAAAACAACTGAATGGCAAGTGGTGACACTGTCTCTGGTTACCACAGCTGCATGTTTGGGATTTTTTATCTTTGTTGTCAAAGAACAGGATTTTTTCCTTGGTTTCTCCAGTAAAAAAACATCTCTTAAGATCTGCAATTATTATTTGGGATCTTCAGAAATTAAGATGACCTCTCCTCTACCATCACACAGGGAATATCACTCAGTAGAGACCTAACATTATCTTTTCTCCCTAGACAGGTGCTTCATAAAATCTGAGAGGGTAACACCATAACAGCTACGCCTCAAGGAAACCTGAGATGATGACAAGTAAATTATTTTGTCATCAGTTAGGGCTCTTTTCTTTATTATTCTGAACGTGTCCATTCTAGGGACCAAGATTTGCCTGTGACTTCTGAACCAATGTCCACAGCTGGATTTAAGCAGGCTGAGGAGCATGTGAGATTTTTAACACAAGTGGCTGAGGGAAAAAAAAGAAAACCAAACTTTTCTGCCAGAACTGCTTGGTTTTTTTGTTTTGTTTTGTTTTATTTTTCCATTCCCTGATGTTTGTAAAAGCAAAAAAAAAAAAGCAAAGGGAAAAGGGAGGTGGCAGTCTGGAGTTCCTACTCACCAGTCAGCACAAGTATGTTCATATTTCCTCACATCTGACTTTTTTCTTGAGCCAAAGCTTAACTACTTGGTTAAAAGGGCTGGGCACCCAAAGATGCCCAGTGTCCCCTAGGGAAAAAACCAGTAAAGCTAGGCCTTGTTTTATCCAATATTGACTGTTAATTTCTATTGAAAACAACTGTTGTTAATTAAAACAGGACCCTTTATCCTACTGTTTTGTAAACAATTTGGTCTACTAGTCAACATGTAGATGATATGCAGATCTGTCTTCCATCAGACCAGATGCTGATCTGTCTTTGCTTTTCCATTGCAAAATTCAGATCAGGAGTTGGATAAGACTTAAGTGACTGAGCTTTAACCCAGACAAGAGTCAGTTGTCATTTGTGGAGGGAGGGAAGAGCTCTGAGTCTGCAGAAGGGTGTGTCCTGCCTCGGTACTCAAATTTCCTCTTAGGTTTCTAAGCAATTACAAAATTAGGACAGTGCTTTGACCCTCTAGATACCGCAGATTAGGATGGGGTTGATTGGGCTGACACATAGTTTAAGGGAGTGGGGGTTCTCTGAAGTAGCTGTTGTTGAAGGAATCATGCCCCTAAAACATATTTGGAGCTGAATAGTCCCAGCAGCTATGGAGAAGAAATCTGGTTTCCTCCTCAGCAGATGTCTGTATGCAGTATTTGTAAGAACTGAACTTCTTATCACAACAGAGAATGAATCTTATCTTCCCTCTGAAGTCTCAAAAAACAAGCTCTAGAGCTTCCAGCTTGAAAACAATCTGCTTTCCCAAAAGGCACAATAGAGTTCTGATGTTTTCCTTTAAATATTCATGGTGATTAAAATTGGACTTTAATCATGGAATTGTCTAGATTGGAAGGGACCTTTAAGATCATCTTGTCCAACCACCAACCTAACTCTGATAAAAAACCCATCACTAAACTATGTCACTAAGCACTATGTCAACCTATCTTTTAAATACCTCCAGGGATGGTGCCTCAATCACTTCTCTCGGCAGCCCATTCCAATGCTTAATAGCGCTTTCAATGTAAATTTTTTTCCTAATATCCAATCTGAACCTTCCCTGGTGCAACTTGAGGCCATTTCCTCTTGTTCTGTTGCCTGTGACTTGGGAGAAGAGACCAGCCCCCACCTCTCTACAACCTTCTTTCAGGTAGTTGTAGAAAGCAATAAGGTCTCCCCTCAGCTTCCTTTTCTCCAGGCTGAACCACTCCAGCTCCCTCAGCTTCTTTTCATAAGACTTATTCTCCAGACCCCTCACCAGCTTGCCCTTCTCTGGACCCACTCCAGCACCTCAATTTTTTTTTTTTGTGGTAAGGGGCCCAAAACTGAACACATTACTCAAAGTGGGGCCACAACGGTGCCAAATAGAGGGGGACACTCACCTCCCGAGTCCCACTCACCACGCTGTTACATCCTGATACAGGCCAGGATGCTGTTGGCCTTCTTGGCCACCTGGGCACACTGCTGGCTCATGTTCAGCTGACAGTTGACCCCCAGGTCCTTCTCTGCCAGGCAGCTCTCCAGCCACTCTTCCCCAAGCCTCTAGCACTGCACAGGGATATTGTGACCCAAGTACAGGACCCGGCACTTGGCCTTGATGAACCTCATCCCATTGGCCTCGGCCCATTGATCCAGCCTGTCCAGATCCCTCTGCAAAGCCTCTCAACCTTCCAGTAGGTTGACACTGCCACCCAGCTTGGTGTTGTCTGCGAATTTACTGAGGGTACACTGAACCTCCTTGTCCAGATCATTGATAAAGATGTTAAAGAGAACTGACCCCAGTACCGAGGCCTGCGGGACACCCCTCATCACCAGCCGCCAGCTGAATTTAACTCCATTCATCACCACTCTCTGGGCCCAGCCCTCCAGACAGTTTTTAACCCAGTGGAGAGTACTCCCATTGAAGTCATGGACAGCTAGTTTCTCCAGGAGAATGAATACTGGAGAATACTTGCATGGATTCCTTTTAGGGTTGTTAGGGTTGTGGTGTTGTTGTTTAGTTAAAATTGTCACGTTAGCAAAAGTGAAGAACATCCTTAAATTGCATAGTGATTATTCCATGGAAATGAACCCCTTTTTGCTTTTTTTTTCATTTCATAGGCAAGGTGACCTTATTCTTCCAAAAGGTAGGGCTGGGTTTTTTCATGTATGCAGATCTAATACTGATTTCCTCACCTTTGTATGTGACATCCCAACACTTATCGACTACTAAATTAAGCAATTTTATGGTGACAATTGATGTCATTACCTCTATTACAAAGTAAGAGAAAAGGAAGATACAGGCAGGTATAATGACTCCATCCAGTATCAACCAAGAGGCTGATGGAAAAGCTGGAGAAAGAGTCTGCCTTTCTGAGTCCCAGGTCAATGCCCTGTCAGTGGGCCCCCAGTAACTGTATGTATATTAACTCTATGTAAACATTCATACAGCCTTAGCAGAATTGCATAGCTCTTCACTGCTTCATTCAGCTATTGCCTTCCCTATAACATCAAAACTAAACCCAAATAGCAGACCAGAAAAGAACCAACTATAACGAGGAAGACAAGAGAGATTGGGGTGGGGAGGGGAGCATCAGAATGCTTCATTTTTTAAAAGACTCCAGTTCCTTTAAATATCTGTGAATTTCAATATCAGAACCAAAGAAATCTTTTGGGAGGTGTTTCCTTTCTTCACTTCCAGCAGCTGCTGAACTTGGGCCAAATAACAGAGGAGAGAATAAAACAAAAAAGAGAAAGGGCATCATCACTAACTCTTAAGCAAGCAGCTCCTATGCAATCCAGTAGTCCCAAACCATTTCATATGTCACTGGCACATACTTGAATACAAATACGTCACAACTATGTATGATCATATTAGCAACTGATGCCTGTTAACACCACAGGTATCTTTCTCTATGTTGTATGTACTAATCTGTCAGGGTAGCGTGGTAGGCATTCCTAGGCACCTTACACAATCCAGGCATTGTCATGTTTACTATTACCAGATATCTGCTTAATGGAGCAGAAAAATATGCCACCTGTGACTGCAAATGTTTTTGCTTTAAGGTTTCATGACCTGTAATTTTTGTTAATGTGAAAGGAAAAAAAAGAGAGAGAAATGAAAAAGTGAGAAAAGAAAGTAGTTTTGTTTCTTGGGATATTTTATATATATGTATTTGTATTATAAGAGAATACATATATCATTTTACCCTTAGGCATTTATGCATGTCTATTTTTCTATTAGTCTATATAATTATTTAGCTGATCTCCTGTTTAATGCAGGAAAAAAGAATTCTGAAGTTGGGAGAGAAAAATTATATATATATATGTATAATGGAACAAAATTTCAGAACAAATCTACAAACTCAAAGTTTTCTCTTAAATAGTTTTTCATGTTTAAATCTTACCTCTGCTCCATCTGTTGGTCACAGTGGCATGAGCACTGTAATAGAACAGCAGCAGCGGCAAAGTCTTCCAAAACATCCTTCTCTTTAAAATAAGTATGTCTAGATGTATACTAGCTTTTCTATTTCCTACCTCCTTTCTTTTCAGGAATAAATAAATGGCTTTTCCTCTCCCCCTCCCCCCTTTGAAGGAGAACCTGTCTGTTCTTCTGAGTACAGCTGAAGTCAGTGTGCAGCTCCTCTCCCAAACCAAGTCTCCTCGGGATCAGGAAACTTACTTTCACAGACAGACTTAGTTTTTATCCACATCTGGAATGACTCATAGTGCATGTGAGTTTGCTGGCAGCTGTGTGAATAAATATCATTACATTTTTGTAGTTGAGTTTCATTTGTTATATGGGCCAATTGGAATTTATTTTTGTCCAATAAACAGCCACAAGTAACTTCATTAAAAGACATGCTTGAATCCCAGCTCTGTAGCTACTCCTCTGTAATACAGAGGACTATACGCTAACCCATGTCTAAGGCGAAAGCCTCCTCTGGAATGATGTACAGCTGCCCTTGGACGCTGAAGTCAGGGAGTGGGGCATGTGTTCTGAAAGAACATTTTGCTACTGTGATTCATATAATCACTCCTTTATTAAGAACATATAATGCCGCGCTTAGACTTCAGTTCTCCTGGCCTTTTCTTCCGTTTGGCCAGGGCAGAGAACAGGAAGGTCCAAATCCTTAACTGGCTCTCTTCAGTGGTAATACAGGGAACACTAAGCAATCCTAAAGACAATCTACAGTTGCCAGGCTGAATGTGGAGAGGTGATGCTAAACAAAAAGGGTACTACTTGGCATCTGCTTCCTGACACTGGCCCCAGGGAAGACAAGACTGGAAACATTTATCCCAGAGCAACCCAACATGGAGCAAGCTGCAGGTATGTACTGTCCCTGACACAGTGTCAGCGGCAGGACAAGGCTGGGGACCACTGGGGGATGCTTTGTGGGAATATAGCACTGGAATAACAGCAGGTTGCTGTATGTTGGAACAGAATGATGAAAAATAGGAACAGAATGAATATTTAGCAGAATCAAGGGATAGGACATACTCCATTTGGTGTCTAGAGGTGATCTGTCTAATTTTCTTCTTTCATAGCCAGGGACAAATCCACAGACATCCCTGAATTTACACTGGTGTAAAACTTGGCACATAAGAAAGGATACTCCAGGTCAGAAGGTATAAATAGAAGTATTAAGAGAAAGGACCAAGAGCTGGAATGAGGGAGGGCAGTGTGGCTCAGAATTAATGGGCACTGGCAGGAAGGCATGGAGAAAACCTGTTCAGCTCCTGTCTGCCTCATGCCAAAGTCTGGCCTTAGCCTCAGTCCCCTTATTCTTTTTTGTCCCAGCTTCAACAAATACCAGCTGTAAAGGAAGGAGGAGGGTCAAATAAGGTTGTCTTGCTTAAGGCACCTCTACTTCTTTTCCTACACGTACAGATTTTCCTATGCTCATACTGCCTCAGGGTACTCCCACATGAACAACACATGAATATAAGACAGTATTTTACATGCCAAGGAGATGACAGAAGATGTAATTCAAGCAGAGAGTGGCTAACTATATACTCTTCTTGTTACCATAACATATTAGGGATTGGTCTGAATGCAAGGTTAAAGCGAAGAGTGGACTCATTCATATGTATCTGTCTGGAAATTACAGAGCTGGGGTAAACTATTTTTACATTCCCTAGAGAATGGAAGAGAGAAAGATAGATGCCACAAGAAGATGATTATTCCTACTTAGCTCAGAGAAGTCACTTAGAACAAGATGAGTCACTCTCTGGTGGAGGTGGATCAGCATCACCATCATCAGCATGGGCAACTCTGAGATGGGCATCAAGAAGATGCAAATTGCGCCATAGTAAGGGAGCAATGATCTGTAAACCACTGAGGAAAGAAACATTGTGGTATAACTGCTACTGGAGAGACTTCCACCAGTAGGTGTGGCTTGAGGAAGTACATTTTAATTTAGTAAACCACCTTAAGTGAAAGCCCTCTAGCAAGTGAACACAGTGAGTATAGATGGCTTCATTAACTTAAATGTATCAGCCTAGCTACCCTGGCATGACAATCTTAATGTCAGCAGGGTCTGTGAACAAGATGTTTCTAAGTGAGGTAGACAAAGCAGAAGCAACACTTAGGATGTGAATTCCAGGAAAAGAAAGAAAAATATGAGAAAACTTAAAATCCTGTGGGATAACAAAGGAACACACTTTCAGTGGTGGAAGCTATTCTGAGGTGCTGTATAATTTCATTGTTTACATCTAAAGAAATAGCAGCTGATAAGAGAGAATGAAGGAGGTTCTGTCTCCCTGTGAACCATAATTGGAACTATTGTGCAGAAAGTTCCCTGCAAGATGGCTCTGCCTCCTGGCTACCAGCAACAGGACGCTCATTGATTTTCACTGCATTATATATCCAGCCTAGAAAGGGAAAGGAGAAGAACGCCAGGAACTTCCTTCTCTAATCTTCCCCTCCACCTCCAGCTTCTGGAGCAAGCACCCTGGGAGCAACAGAGGAGCAGCAGCTGAGATACAGAAAACATGTGTGATAAGACTGGCACACAGGTCAAAGGGATGTGAGAGCATGAGACGATTACTGATCTCTCCATTTTCAAACCCTGGAGATGTTGCTGTGAAGCTACATCATATGTGATTTTTTAAATTATTATTTATTTCTCCTTGAATTGATTCTGACTACAGAATCCTCTCTAGCAGCCTTTTCCTTATCTGAGCTCAAATACAAACTTTCCTCGTCTGTGTTTCAAGGCCCCACAGTGCAGTCTTCAGACGTTTTGGCTTTGACTGAGTCTCTGTGTGTACCACAACTGTAGGGCAAATTTGACTTTAAGATGTGAATGATACACCCACATCTGTTTTCTTACAGGAAGTACAGCTGTAAATGTAACAGGTCCATGTATAATAAATAATGCTTTCCCTTTGGCATCTCCACAAGAAGTGTAAACGCCTCTTTTCCCCCTTAAAACTGTAGATCTTTTCCTCTTTCATATGGATGTATATACACAGAAAGTCACATCCTCCCTATTAAAAAGCCCTCCAGATGATTCCAGGAAATAAATCTTTCAAACATGCTCAGGGCACTTCAACTATACAGCTTCTATTCATCTCATGACTATATTTTATTAGATAGTTGCTCAGTTTCAGCTCAAGGCAGTTTCTGCCTATGCTGGAGGTTTGAATCACTGCAACTATAATGAATGCTGAAGCTGGGTAGAAATGTTCACTATTTATAAATATTAAATGCTTCTAGATTCCTTTGGAAGTATCAAGAAGAGGAGCTCAATGGTGAAGAATTCATCCTGAAGATGAGTCTGGTGGGAGAGGGTACCATGCTGCTGAAGCAAGGAGTTTGAGAGTTGGTTGACAGGCTGGTCGATATTCAGGTCCTAAATCAGTGTAGCACTAGACACTGTCACAGTTATGTTTTGCCAATTCTCATAAATTTAGGTGTTGGACCTGCAAGTCCTCCAGTGCTCCCAGTATCTGCAAGACCTTTCAAGCACAGGAAAGGTGTGACCAACTGCTGCCTCTGGAAGGCTGTTTGAGGTGAAAATGGACATTTATGCAACTCTCAGCAGTATGACTAGATACCAAGGGAGCAGATTTTCCACTTGATTATTCCATCCTGATGCTGTAAGTGAGTGTCTGTACACAGTGCTATGCCCACACAGTATTTTTAAGAAACCTGGAAATAGGGCAAGGAGGAATGAAGTGGGTGGAGACTGAACAGGGAAGCTGCCAGCTTTCTTTTTGTGGCCCATGCACAGTGAGAGCAGAGAGCTGGTACTGGTACTCCAAAGCTGTCCTTCCTTCCCATCATAGGTGCTATCATGGTGAAAGGACAGCTTCAGCAGGCTGGGAGTGTAGAAACCCTGTATTTCTCAGGGGATGCTCTGAATGACCAGTGCTTCAGGTGAGGTGCTTCTATGTCCTCTTTAGTACCTCATTGTGGGAAATAAGTTGCAATCTAAAAAGAGAATAGAAGGGGAAACAAGGCAATGGGTGATCCAAGATCAGCAGCCTGTGGGTCTTCCAAGAAAAATAATCTCTTTTTCACTGGAGAATACCAGCTCATGAGGCCAGTTCGGCTTTGGATTTGATGAGCTTCTGCCAAACGCAAGGCAGGGTTTCAGTCTGCCCTGACACCTCAGTTGCCATGAGAGTCCCTTGCAAATCTTCTCAGAGAGACAGATATTTTTAGTTTCACCCTGCTTCAATTTGAAAATGGAATGTGTGCAGGGAAGAAGACCCTCTGAACCAGAAACTCTGTTCTGCATCCAGAGCCCTGCCCTGCTCCATAGGCCATGCAACATCTGCCTGCTGGTGTGCCAGCACTGTGGAACAATATTGATGCATGACACAGACATTGGTTTCCTTCCCACCATAGAAATGGATAAATGGTGACATAGACAAAAAGTGACTCACTCACTGAATGAACTGATGGTAGAGCTGGGGCTAGAAACCAAGACCTGATCCAGTCCTCTGCCCAAAATATAAGCCCCCAGTCTGGCACTGCAGCAGCTCCCAATTCTGTGATACAGCACCAGTCCCACCAACAAAAAAAAGTAAATAGCTTCCACAAGAGGCCAAGCGATATTCTCATAACTAGTACCACAAAGAGAGAAAAAAATAGCTGTACACAAGCTCCCAGGAGAAGAAAAGAAATTCTTTTGAAACTGGGCTATTGACATTTGAACCTCATTATCCATAGTAACTCTTGCTGGCCCCTCAGCTGAGGTTGCAGCTTTCTGCAGCAGCAGTTTGGATGGCAGAATCTCACCAAGCCTCAAAGCAGTGGCAGGCAGGATGAAGCTTGCATATCCACACAGTGTAATAGAGTTGTAAGTTAGAAGGGTCTTTGAGGCATCTTGTTCTCCTTTTGCCCCAGAGCTCCCTTGCTATCTTGACCTAGCTGCCAGAGCTCACACTCACAAAAGCACTTAGATGCCGAGCTGATACTTTACAGATCCACATTTAAATAACCAAAATTTAAATTCTGCCCATGCAGCTTTGCAGATACCTGAACTCCTTGTGTGTCTAAGCTTCCCTTGCGAGGCTCCATAAATGCTTGTATCACTGTATCTACCTTGAAACCACTGAGCTGCTCACGTCCTATTTCATATTTCAAACAAAATATTGAGGCTTGCCTTAATAATTACAAAAACATATGACTTCAGATGCCCCTTCTCAGGTCCCATGTTGCACTTTTCAGTTTTTTTCCACATAATCAGGAAGAAGGTGGAGCACCTATTTTAGTCTGTGACTTGAGCTTTTTGAGAAGTCGCCTGCTTTATCAGGTGTCCTAGCTCAGATCCTTCCTCTGCCTGAGGAGATGTGAATACATGCCATAAGAGATGCGCTAAGACCTGAATTACAGGATCTTCTGGGATGGAGTTTTTCAACTCTGTTGCTGTCTGCAGGAGGGAATAAAATATTTGCTGTGGCAGAGAGATCGAATATAGGGATGACTATTTTTCCATGATCACAGCACTCACACGAGATGCAGGTTTTACTACCTACCCATCTTATTTTTGGTTTGGTTTTTTTTTTTTTTTTGGAAGCAGGATGCATTCCATCAATATTTCATTATTCACCAGGCTCATATAAAAGATGAAAGTTCAAGTTTCCTAAGGAAGAAGAGTTGTTTGAATCCAGGTTTTTGGATCCTATTTGAGTACACTAACTAATTAATTAAGAAGAGATCTCTCTCCTATTATAGACATAAAAAGGTCAGAATTCATATTTACAATGAAAACTTGAGCAGAGACAAATAACTCCCACTAGCTTTAAGCTCTAAAGAGACACAAAATTTAATATACCCCTTTCTCCTTGGTATTTCCTCTTGACCAGCTTAGATATTCTCTGTGTTTCAGCCTGGATTATGTGAATCATTCTCAGACATCAGGCTTTCTCCCCAGGGACTGTACAGACAGCCTAGATACTGAAACAGGGGCTGTGAATACAGCTCAGAGTGAAGTTAAGCATGTTCACAGTTAAGCCCAGCAATGCTGAGGGAGTGTCTCTCCTAAATTAAGACTTCATAAAACTTATGTGCTAGTAACGCTGCATTGGTCAAATGTGTGTTGCTCTATATAAGGATACATTTAGGATGCCACTTTTTTCCCCAAAATTTTCAAGAAAATATGCAAGGGGTTTTTTGTTCGGTTCCTCAAGCATCAGTCCAGGGGGTGCTACTCACACCAGCCCAGAGATTAAGGAGCATGGAGTCAGCAGAAGCTAGCTTGGAAAGTTGCTGATGGGAGTCTGCCTTCTTTCTCTTGCTGCACCTTATAAAATACAGACTGTTAATTTCCCTTGTGGCTGCTAGGGATGTAAATCACTAAAGCTACACCTGTCTTAGAGAATCTGTGCTGATTTATACCAGTTTATAAGTGTGTAGTCCTTGTTCGGTAATACAGCATAACCCTTTTGGAAAATTAAACTTTTCAAAGATTCCATCAGTTCTGCTTTTTTGCAACCTGTTGGCAGCCAATGTAAGCTCCAGTGGCATGAAGCCCATGCAAACACCAAGGCCATGACTTGCAGTTAAGCAACAGAAAATGCTGTTAACAGTGCTACTGTAGGATGAGGTCTGAAATGAAGCAGACAAGAATTTTCTGTCACAAATCACTGTTAATATCATAAAGGAAGGCCAGCTATGCAGAGAATTTCCTGCCTTTGAGTCTAGAAAGTCAATAATGACAGCAGCGAACATTCACAGGGGGAGTTTTATTATTAAATCCTCGGGACAGAAGAAGAAAAACTCTCCAGTAAATATAGCCATGAAATACTAAATCCGAAACAAAAAAAATCAGAGCTTGACAATGCAAAACCAAGAATAACTGATGTCATTTCTGGAGCAAAGCAAAACACCAAATGATAAACATAATTTAATTACCACAAATCGTTACCAAGAACAGTCAGACCATAGCTTTCTACAGGTTTTATGTTTTAGTTTAGAGTATGACCCTAGATTCATCAGTTTGTTGAAATTGTTGAAAGAAATTGTCCTGGGGAGAAGAGGAAGGCAAAGGCTCTGTATAATAATTATAAAAGTACGAGACTAGAGACATGGTAAAGATGGATTATGTGATGATAGTATTAGAGCTAGGGTGTAACGCAGTAGCATTATGGAAAGAGTCAGCTGGGAGTGGGTTGAGGCTGGATCATACAAAGAGGATGACAGAAGAGGGGTGGGATTGAGTGCCCGATGCGGATGAGATTATGGCATCAGCATAGAGGTGCAAGAACTGAACAGAGCTGGGCTCTTTTTTAAAAGGCCTGAGATAAAACTTGAGTGAATGGGAAGCACAATGTGGAAGTTAGATCCCAGTTGTTCCTGCTCTGAAAAACTACTTCCACCTATTGCTTCTGCCAGTTAACACACTGACATTCCCACTTGTTTAGTCCAGCGTAGCACTGGTGGGGCTCTTCAGGGGATCGCAGGTGATTTAAAACAGGAGTGACATGAGAGGACAACTCAACCCATTCCCTCCAGATGGAAGCAAAAGCATAGTCCAGCTCTCCTTTCTCCTTGAGAAGCTATTTGGGCAAAGAAATAAGAGATGCAACAGGTGACCTGCAAAGCAAAGTCTGAACCTTAAAATAACGTAGTCTGTAGACTGAACATTCACCTCTGCAAAATGAGCATTCCCCACTCCATCAAGCTTTTCTACATTGAGAAATTACAAAGCAATTGCATTTTTATTACAAAATGAAATATTGCTTGTTTCTAGTTGCCTAAATAGGCTCCTTAAACGAGTTCACAGGTAGAGAGGATGCAGGGACACAAAACATCCTCCAAAAATTTATCTGGGAGGCCTTACGTGTGCCTGACACCTCAGGTCCACTGAGAATGTGCAGATCTTCACACATGTAAGAGTTACTTACAGTAACAAGCCAGTATGATTGGCTGTCAGACCTCCAGAGAAGCAATTAATAATTTTCTGAAGCACCAAAGTTTTCAAATATGAGACTAACTTTGTGGCAAAGGTCTTCTAGAGGAATTCAAGGACCCTTCCATTTTCTTCTGTGTGATGCAGGCTTCAGCCAAAAGACAAACTTGGAGTTAAACATTGACTTTTCTCTGCCCTGTTTCCCTGTGTGCAGAAAAGGGAAGACAATTCTGCCTTTGCTCCTCATCTGTTTTGTCTCTTCAGACTGTAAAATCATTTGGCCAGAGACTGACATGAGCCTTTACCTCTGCTGAGGCCCTGGTCCAATTAATGCACCATACTGTGCATCTGATTGTAGTGAGCCACAAAGACAAGGGAAGAGAGAAAAGAATTTTCCCTTTATTTTATTCAACCATGTCACATCCTAATTCACTCCCGAATGGCCTAACTAACAGAGATATTTAGCATGTAGATTTGTTTAGCAGCTTTGGGGGATGAGAAGATGACCAGCTTCTCCAAGTTTAAAATCAAGACGCCTGTTTCAGGGGTGGGAGAGTGTGAGGACACCCAAGAGCAGCAGCAGATACTAGCACCTCACTTCTCCAGGCCTTTCCTCAGGTCCTTCTTGTGAAACAGCAACTTGATCATAATGATAAGAGCTGAGACACACAGTTTTACTGACAGCACAGAAAATAACACAGAGGTTGGAGAGGAAAAGGAGGTGAGAGCCAATTACATCTCCTCAGATGCACAGACTAAAGTAGCAATCGATATCCTGAACACATGAAGCGTTGGATGATTGTTCAAGACAACTTTTCCCACTTGTGAACCAGGATTTTTCTTGATAAACAGCTATAAAGTGATTAGCATCTTAAAGCCCTAGACTGTATCTTAGGCTTCAAGAGACAGCTCATTGATTTAGCAACTCATGCTTATAGCTAAAATCTATATAGGATGGCAGATGCATTTAAGGATAAAGGAGAAAAGGTGAGCATAAACCACGGGTAATGCCCTGCATTCAAAAGATCTCTCACAGCCGCTTTAAGCCATTGCAGCTTTCAAGAGACTTTCTTCTCAGGTGTGGTGCCTCTGTCTCTGCTCAGGCTTGCAGGGCAGCCTCTTGCCTTGTGTGTTACATACATGGTGGGGCAAAGGAAGATGCAAACTTCCCAGCCATCGTGACAGGCTCAAGAAGCTGCCAGTTGCTGGGATATGTCCTCATCCTCAGCAGGCTGCAGCTGCCCGGTGCCACGTTGCTTGTCAACATAAAACACTACAGTGTGGTGATGAAACTGGCCCAGGGCCTTTATAAAACTGTTTTCAATAGTGTCAGTTTCCTAAAAAAAAAAAAACCAAAACAACCAACCAAAAAAAAACAACCAAAAAAACCAAACAAACAGATTGTGAGAGTGAATAATAGGCACACAACAGAGTTCCTTCTCCTCCAGAAAAATAATGGATGCACACAGCAGGCTATTCCCTTGCTGGAGAGGTCCGCAACCCCTCAAGTTAATGTATATTCCAGCTAATGGGAATTGTAATCATTGGCACCAAGCCCACGTTTAGCTCAGTACCAGCCCTAGCACAAGGGAGGCATTCAGAAGAAGCTCACATCCAAGGGCAGAAGAAATGAGCTGCCAATTGTGTCAGACATGTTCCCTCAGGGGAAAATCTAGCTTGTGGTGCTGCTCCCTGCCGCTTTTCTCTGATGCCTTCCAGAACAGGCTGCCTCTCTCGTGCCTAACACCCACAAACCACCAAAATTAATAGCGTAGTGTTCTTATTATCTGCCAAGATTTCTTGATTGCGTGTGGCACAGTGCATGGGTGACCACACAACCACATTACCTTTCTCATTGCTGAGAAGGGTGTGGGCTGGTTTCTTTCTGAAGTATTCTCACTTTCTTCCTTCCTCAGCTTGGCACAAAAGCTTGAAAGCAAATGTAATGGAAAAACCAGCAAATTCTCACCTCCTTTTTTTTTTTCCTTGAAGAACTATACATATAAGCATATATGCATGTGTGTGTGCATATGGACGGAGAGAGCATACTACTTAGAGCAGTTCCCTCAGCAAGAGGGAAAACCATCTTTCATACCTGCAAAGCATGGTAGTATGGAATTGTTTGCACTGCAGCACCCTTACCTCTCTGATGCTTGTACTTGTCATTCGTCAGAAGCTGTATCAGCTGCTCCTTGCGTCCTGGACTGCGCTATCTAGTACCAAGAGACTACAAGTCTCATTAGCTCCAGACTTTCACCAAACCAGCAGTGAACTAATGCTACTGGCCACAGTGTGAGAGACCTAGCTTGTATCTGTAAGCTTAACAATTCACCATTGTTAAGTTGTTTCAGTTCAGAGGAGTTTGAACCATTCATTACTGTTATTCCCAACTGTTTCTGTCGCACACAGTAGCAAAAACTGTAATGAAGGTCCCATTTCTTTTATGTCACCTGTGGCTTGAACAAGAGACTGTGTCCTTTTTCTAAACAGTAAAATCGATGAGATTCAGGTAATCTAGAGGTGATAGGGAGCTGTATGATGAGTAAGTTTCTTCTTGGAAAACATCAGTTAAATGAAACTGGAATTTTCCGAGGTGTGGGAAAATGAGTGTACCAATTCTGTGAGGAAAGATTTCTGAGCCCTACAGGGAACTGTTAGTCAAACTTGAGAGAGCACTCAGTCCTCAGTGGATGAATGAAATCTTACAGTGCGTTGCTACAAGGTGTGGAAAACTTGGATTCAAGTCCTTGTAACTCCCATGACTGAGACAAGAGCCTTATCTGTCTATTGACTACATGAGGAAAGAGTCCTTCAGACTCCTACATCGTAAGCACTTCATTTCCTTCAAGCAAACCAAAATTAACTGTCAGGGATCCCAACTTGACTCCTTCACATCCCATGAGAATTTTATAACCCCAGTTAAAGGCTTCCTCACTCTTCTTCTTAACGAGTAATTACTTACACAAAGATAAACCACTACAGTGGTTTAACCACTACACTCTTTAAGAAGAGGAGAGAAGGCAATCCTTTTTCTCTTTCTCTGAAAGGTGTTGGATTTGTCTTAACTCAGGCAGAATATTTTTGACAATGGAAAAACTTTTGCAGGGCAGGAAGCCCAGTTTCCACTCAGCATTAATTGTGGCCCTGTAACAACAGATACGGTAAGCAGAACTAGGCTTAATAAACCTCATTAAATGAGGTTTAGGTACTAAAATCCAAACCAAGAATGGCTTGGATTTAGTACTTCTTTTAGTTGAGCCCACAAAGCTCAAAAGGATTATGCAAACCGTTGAAGAAGTGCTTTCAGTTTGGCTTCTCTTGGAGCCAAATCGTTATGTCAGGCTCCACAGAAAGCAGTGGTAGGGTTTTATCTACAGATACAGGTTTTATGAATATCCTCTTTGGAGAAATATGCAAATGCCCAGTGCAAAGCAAGATGCCTATCTGTCCATCTCTCTTTCATATATCTGTGTTCACACCGCTGTGACATCTTGTCATTAAAAGCAGGCTTCAGATACTATGTTTCATCAAGCAGAATTTATGTCTCTAATAATGTGGATCTGCCTGGAAGAGCTCGGCACCAAGAGGGTGCAACGCTGTTGCTATCCAGAGTGCAGGGAAGACAAATGCATCCTGCCTACAGGCTGTGAGAGGCTAGGTGCCATCAACAGAGCCAGAGGAATGTATGATGGGAGCTGGGCAAAACTATACCAAACCCATCCCACTGTTTGTACTAGGTCCTCAAATGCAGGAGCCCACAGTAGGACAGCTGTGCAACACTACTGGTGTGGTGGAGCGAACTGATGCAGCAGAGACTGGAAAGATCTTACAGTGCTCTCATGCAGAAATAAGGTGGTCAGGAGAGCACACAGAAGTGTAAAGGGAGATAAGGAATAACCCACTGGTGCAGTGCTGCAGGGCAGACAATAAAAGGAAAAAGAAAGCACAGAAGGAGAAATGTGGAAGAGTTAACGTCCTGAAAAATGCATGTGCAGTCATAGCATGGAAGCGAAGGTTTGAGCCAAACTGCAGAGCATGGCTGGAGATTAAAAAAAAAAATCCTTTTTAGTACAATGTTCTGAGTATTTAGTCGTAACATGACTCAGGAGCTTTATAGCCTCAGGATACTGGGCATTCCCAGCCTAATGTTTCCACTGATTATTATAGGAGCTGGTTTACTGAGGAGTTTACTGGGCCACAAGCATCCCCACCCTTCCTAGACACCAGGGGAAGCCTGTGCTCCATGTTAGGGAATGAGGACAGGGTCCTCTGCTTGAGCTAGCATGGCTTCATTCAGTCCTGTAGCCTCCTTACAGCTCCAGGTGCTAACTGGTCTGTACTACTGGCCATTTCACTGGTGAGGCTGGTGCAGCTGGAAACAGTTTGGCCTCACTGACCTGGAGCTGGTTCCACTCCAGAAGAGATCTCATGCCTTGTGCTAACAAGGGGGTGCAGAACTGGTTGGATACAGAAAGCATGTGCAATAAATTTTATCTGAAAACAAGTGGGCGTAACTACGGTAATGGCAACAGTGTTGTGCATAATGTATGCTAGCAGGTTGTTTAGGGACCAAACAGCACTTGGAAGAGTAGGAAAAAATGTCCAGACACAGTCCTCTTCAGATCACTTCTATGTCCCAGCAATCTCTGCATGTAGAGTCTATTTCACTATTCGAGTCATTATTAGGTAACCTCCTTTTGTGACCTGTATAACTTGTGGATCCTTACACCAAAACAACAGGACCAGATGCATGAGTGTTCCAAAATTATGTACATTTCCCTTTTAAATGGTCCCTCTATCTCCTCACATAATTCTGGCCATTGCAAGCATAACTGAGGGAAAAGCAAAATGTGACCCTGTACCTTTAAGAGCTGGATCTAAGGGGTATGCCGCATTTTAGTCGAAATGGGAGAATAAGGGAAGGAGACATAATGCTGAAGCAGATGCTGGTTAGTATCAACGTGAGATTAAATGTAAATGTTAGCAAACTGGGAAAGTAGGAAAAAAAGGAATTTAACATAATCCTTTTTAAAATCATAAAATAAAGATGGTTGATCCCTTCTCTTCTCCTCCCCCCGTCTCTTTCAGCCACTATCTCCATTTTTTATTTTTATTTTGACAGTAAGTCTAATGGAAATCACCAACAGCTGAGTTAAGTTTCTGAAACATTGGACAGCAAAGGGAAAAGATGAGGCAGCTTTGCAGATTTTGCAGGTTACTGCCTCTGTGACAATAACCTCTTTTATTCCCTCCACCCCCTCCCTCTGGGGATGTGCATGTCCTGCTGTCTTTAGTTGGAAAGCAGAAAGAAACTTAGCAGATAAATGGATTCAAAGCATGTGTCCCAGGGAGATAGTAGCTCTGACGTTATTCTAATTTTCTCCTGGTAAACTAGGGCTTGGTCCTAAAACACCCTCTCAGGCGAGGTCCCGTACATATGTCAGGACTCCCATTTTAATCACAGAATAATATTTGCAACAGAGCTGTTAGGTCATTATGGATAGCCGAGTGGGGAGGAACTTTATATTTGGTGTTTGACTGCCAGAAAGGAGATAGGACGCTCAGATGCTGAAGCAGAGACACCTCCCCTCAGTGTGTTGACCCACTAACAGCCACAAAGCGGGGAGGATTTACATTCTCTCCAGCAGCCATGGTTGCTCTGCCTGTTGTTCTTACCTCCCTCTACCTCCTTGTCCCACAGCCTCCTCTTACAGTGACACGGTGTCTTGCTTTCTCCTGATATCAGCCCCTGGGGAAGAGGGAAGGGCAGGAGCAGAGGAGAGTTGGGAGCCAAGTGCTGTGTGCCAAGTTTGTGGCTTTGAGCAGTTTACCTGTGGTTGTTTACTCTGCCTCCCTCTTTGTCCAAATGTTCTCATCAGTTTACTTGTAATTATAATATCCACAAGTGCCTGCTCTCTGTGGTTCCCTGTGGCTTGCTAAATAGTCTGCCGAGGCGTTACTGAATTCCAGGAGAGGCAGAGATGTACCTGCCAATGCCTTCCCAATGTTGTCTCTGTCTCCCACATGCACACGCATCACCACAGAGGAAGTGGCTGACCCCATTGGCAGAAAAAGGTAATCAAAATGTCCAAGACCCCACCCAAGGCGACTCAAGTAATTAGGAAGACACCCAGTGGGCTCTTTGTCAGGCTCATAATAAGCACATACTTTTAAAATTAGTTTTCATCATTGTGACAGGGAAAGGAAAAATGTGTTTTATTTAGCTTGTGGCTGTGTCTTAGCTTGGATCTTCTCTGCACAGTTAAAGCAGGCTCTGATATGGAACAGTCTTTGACCCGGATTAGCTGATTTCTATGGTGGTCATACCCTGGGATCTGCTTGGGCTTGGGCTGGCATCCCTTCTCCTTGCTCTGAGGGGGCAGACCAACCTATACCAGTGCAGACAGACATCTGCAGCCTTTTCCAGGCAGTCCCCTTTCCACTCCTGTCCCCACAAAGGGCAGAATAGTTTTCCTGCAATCAGCTGGGAAAGCGCTCTAGACCACCTCCCTATAAGAGACACGGAGTCTCTTATATATAAGGACAAGGGGCGCTGCTGAGGGGTGCTGACACCTGTAGTAGGCTAACACAGAATTGCACACCCAGGGGTTAAAACAAACCGCTCACCATTTGCTGTGTCCTGGTACACCATGGCCCATCTCAGCTGCTGCAACTGAGGTATATGACAGTCTGTATGGGAGAAAGAGAATCTCTCTGCAGAGGCTAGCTCTGCCCTGATGCTCTGCAGCTGCAGTAATATCTGGAAAGGGTACACATGGCACTTGTTCCCGCTGTCATCATGGTAGCTCATCTGGGACATCACAGGAAGAAGTTCCACTGTGGTTCGTAGACCCCTTTTCTAAAATGAGAAAAGTTGCATTTAGGCATGGAAAAAAAGCATACCTCTTCCTCCCACACAGAAATTAAATTTTCGGGATCTCAAATTTGCCCTGAAAGCTATGAATCTTTTTAAAATGAACTGTTTGTTCTTAATGAGGGAGCATTACATAGATTTTATATTTGTTTTAATTAGCAGTTTGTGGTGAGAAAATTAGACCATTGATGTTTGGTGTCTGTTCTAGCTAGGAAGGTATGTTGCTGTTTGATATGAATTGTACTTGGTTTAAATCATCTTGAGAAAATTAATGTCATATTCTTCCGAGCCTTGTAACCATTAGCCTGGGCCTGGAGCTATTTCAGTGTAGATGGTTATAAAGCATGTTCAAAGACATGACAAGGAAAACACCTCTGTAATACATTTGAGAGGTCTATTTTTAAGCCAGCTGTCGGTTGTTGGTTTGTTGGTTTTTTTACATAAATATTTATTCCTATATTTAAAATGCCTTGCCCCACAATTGCAGGCAAAGAACTTCTGTCTTCTGAAAGAAAAATTTCAATGTATGACTGCAAGACTTAAATTCTGCCCACAGGGTAGAAGCCCTTCTAAGAGTCTCTGTAAATATGTGAGGGCTACATATAATCAGAAAAAAAGAAAATATTTGCTGAGTACAGATCAATATTTGGAGAAGCAATGAAAAAGGTTAAAGAAAGAAGAAATTAATGTACACTGTGAAAAATTTGTGAAAGCAAATTGCAAATTGGGTTGTTGAAAGAAAATAGTGTAAGTCAAGTGAGCAGGCACTGCACTGGGAAATATTTCCTGAATTCCTCACTAGGAAGAATGGCTGCTGCCAAAAAACGGGTGAAATGATGGTTTTGCTACCTCAGTACTACCTTCAGCAGCAGCTTCTAAGATTTCAGGTCTGACCTTGGTCAGTAGATACCTGAATCTCTTTACACTAGAGGAGGAGGAAATCTCACACAGGAACCCACAGCCTTTGCAACCTCTTCCTCTCCTTCCTAGAACTTATGCTGTCTGTATCCAAGGAATGTTACAGGGCATGGGACTGGACTTTGCCCACAGGCTGGCAAACCTACCAGCTGGCCCTAGGGGCTGCCCGGTGGCCAGCGGTCTGTGGCTGCTCCTGTCTCCACCAACCCAGCACAGGGCTGAGGGCCATGGGGCGCTGGACAGCTGAGTCTGGTCAATGAAGTCTCTGCATTGCCAGAAGAGATCTGCTTTCCAGTTATCCAAAAATGGCGAGAAAAAGTCATGAACATTTTGTCCACTTTTTTTTCTGAAATTTTTAAAGCCTGATGAAATTGAAGAAAGAGGCTGGACTTCGAATTTAAGCACAGATGATAAGCCTGAGGTTAACATTTTATTTGAATGTTGTTTTTCCCATCGTCTGGTAGTGCTGGACTTTAGGACTTCCTTAAAGTTTGTTTGAGTTTTTGTCCCAAGACTTTTTCTAGCTGTTTCTTTAAATAGGAGGAACAAGTTGTGTTTCTCCTCTTTCAAAGTTTATGTAGGCTTTAAGACAGTGATTTGAAACCATGGGGAAACAAAAAAGAGCAAAGAAGAAAAGATATTTGAATTACTCTTTTGGACACCACCATAAGCATGCTTTCTGAAAACATGAAAAAACTTTACAAATAGTATCTCTAATAAATATTGTAATTAAAATGTGAAATGACTTAAGCTGAAATACCTTATCAGTCGTGAAGCATGATCCATATTCTCGACATTTGGACCACAAAAAATTTGTTCTGCTAAATTTGCATATTTGTATGCTTTCTTTTATAAACACTTCAAAGAGAAAAAAAATTACTCTACATTCCTTGTGGTCAGACAAAAACACCCCAAAAAAGTGCAGATTTGGCCACAAATGAGATTTGTTAAGGCTTTTGAAGCTTTACTGTGTTCTGAAAATGGATGTCTAAATGAAGAGTCGCAGGGCTGTTCCAGGAAGAAACTCTTATAGAGTTTGTCTTAATGACAAGGTCCTGTAGATGCGTAAAAGGTTGAATTCTTGTTGGTTTATTGGATGATTTAGGCTGTGAAGTGCTTTAATGTCTGCTTTGATTGCTGACCCAAATACTGGGAAGTTAAAAGTAGAAATGGTTCAGCACAGAAATGGCAGCAAGCCACTTGGTGCTTTTAGCCTTTTCCACATACACTGTTTAATTATTAAATGCTTTATGTTTAATCTCTGAAGTTGATTAACGACTCTTATAACTGGGTAGCATACACACAAAAAAGCCTGCATTTTCTTTTTATTTAATACATTGTAATTACTAACCCCATTTAAACAGAGAGAGAATGTACCATGTGTTTCTGGTATACTAGGACTTTGGTGGCAATTTAGTTTGTGTTTTGCAGTAAATAAAAAGTTTAACTGGAAGCCAAAAATTTTGCTAAGGAAACTTAGTAGCAATCTATCCTCAGTGAAGGATACATTTAACACACATAAACTGTGCTGAGGTTACCTATCAAGTTGGGGGAAGAACAGTTATTCTATGGTGATCGAGGCTTTGGGCTGGGACCATAGACGTAGCATTGCCCTGCCATTAATACATCATTATCTTGGGAGTCTTCAGCAGGACAGGATGAATACAGTCACAGGATACACCTACAACCACTATGGAAAACCATCTTGGCATGAAGATCTGCAGGTATGCTAGAGCACGGAAAAGATGACATACTCATAGGTAAGAGGAGGAGAAGGATTCATTCTTTTGTGCCTTAGTTGAACAGATGCTTCAGTACTGATTTACATCATAAGAGTCATTGTGAAACTAAACTGCATTATTACTGCCTTTGAGGCTCTGAAATACTCTGTAAGCAGCAGTAAACCTGCCTGTGTAAAAAATGAGATGGTTCATTTCTGAGCTATGAAAAAGGGACATTGTCTTGATGAGAAGAGCTTTTGTTATGCTGGGCTGAAGACCAAAGTTCATATTATACTTTCCATTTGTTAGTTCATTCTTCCTGGTGAGTACTGGCTCTTTGATGCAGTTCCAAGTAAAGGAAACATCACTTAGGGGCCAAAGTATGGGTGAAGAGTTCTTTCGTTTCCCAGCAAGGGGAGTTGTGTCAGGAATCAGAGACACACTCACCCCTGCATGGAACAACCTGTCTGGCCAGCATTCTAGGGGCAAATATTGTTTTGGATCAAATGGCCTCCCCAGTGGCTGAATGACACCTTTCAAACCATATATATAACTTCATTTTCCTTCCAAGGTGCTTTTTGTTTTTCCCTTTTGCGAGGTCTACAGCAGCAGATGTTTCTTGCTGCCAACTCCGATATTTATATCTGAGATGTTTAATGCCTTCCCCTAATCCACAAGCTGCTAGGGTCTAATGTTCTCCTGAGAATCCAGCTTCCCTTAATGTGAAAATAAAATGAAATAAATTCACACCATTTCTGCAGTCTTCATGGCAGTATAAAAAAGCCTGAATTACCAGCCTTCAACACAAATAGGAAATCTCCAATTTAGATGGTTTGAAAGAAAAACACAAGACACATTGGTCTGCGTTAGCAGAAGAGTAGCTAGCAAACAGAGGGAAGTGGTTATTTCTTTCTCAGTACCAGTGGGACCACATCTAATGTGTGTCCAACTTCAGGGCACACCAGTACAAGAGAAAGCAGTAAACTGCAGACAATCCAGAGGAGGGCCGGGGGGCTGAGGAAACTGGGCTTGTTCAGCCTGTAGAAGAGAAACCGAAATGGGGATCTAGACACACCTAAATGGGTCTTCCCTCACCTAGAAGAAGGTCATTGGGAAGATGGAGCCAACCTCTTAGAGATGCTCAGAGAGAGATCACAAATTGCAGGAAGGTAAATTCTGGTAGGAAATGAGGAAAAAGTTTTTCTCCCAAAGATTGCGCAGTACTGGAAGAGGTGCCCAGGAAATCTCACAAGCACTCTCCTCATGACAGTGTATGACAGCATTTATAAGGCCGATGGTAAGCACAAAAGTTTTAAATAATTTTTCACAGGGTAAATCAGTAGCTTTTAATTACAATCATTCCTGGGATAACTGCACTGTGTAGGACTATGACATGACATCAAACCTTTACTGTCCCTTCCAACCACTCAGCAGATGCTTTTTTTTTTTTGTGGCACAAACTGGCTTTAGTGTTTCATGTCAGGGATGGCTGCCTTTTAGTGATAGCAGTAATTGCTGAACACACGAGGGTGAAGAGCATTTGAGCATTTTCAGAGTTTTCAGACTGTAGTAGGAGTAGGTTATGGTCAAGCTTTAAGTGTGGACCCTCTTAAGGGATGTCTCAGATGCTGCCGAACTGGACAGAAAACCAGTATGTAATAGCCAGTGATGCCATTTTTCCCTACAATTCTTTGGTTGGAATAGATAATCTGAAAGGCCCCTTCCAACCTAGGCAACTCAATGATTCTATGGTGTTCCAAGATTATTTTTGTTGTCTACCACATACTGTCATGTTGATAGCCTAACATTTCTTTTACAGGGATATAAAAGAAACATCATAAATGCAGAAACAAAAAGAGAATGTTCCCATCACTGCTACTGTTAGTAGCCTGGGATTAAAGTGATTTATTTCTTCTTGAACCAGAGTGCTTGCTTGTTTTCATATGAACCTTGAATCACAGCAGGGTTGAGTATTTCCTGCATCATAGCTCCGAGCATAAGTTACACAGTATGAGTAGCTGTGACAGTTCACTCCAGGCTGAAATGAGGGGAGGACCAACTCCTGCTACCGCTGCTTCTGAGCGAGTGACCTTGCTCCCCTTCTTCCGCCACTTCTGACACCTACTGGACCCTTTGCTGAGCCAAATGAGGTCTTTGGCCCTCTGGATGGCCAGCAGGCATACAAACCTCCTTGGTGTGGCCTGGGGTTGAGAGTAAGCAGCTGAGATTGGAAGGTACAGTTTAGAAAGCAGTGGGAGGGAAGGGAGAGCTTCCCATCTCAGTGGCAGGAAGTCATTAGGTCAGTTTGAGCATTAAGTATAATTATATCCCCAAAACTACTCTTATTTTAGCCTGTAAACCATTTGTTGAAAAACATCTTATTGCTTCTTGGAGAGATTCAAGTCCCTAGGTGATGTTGTCTTAAAGAGCTATCTTAGTAGGAAAATTTTGCTTACACAAACTCCACAACAAATTTAGAACAAAATACAGATGAAGTATGGGAAATAATCTGAAAATTATGTCCTTGTGTTAAGAAGGTGGCTATTTGTCTTTCACTACCATAGTGTCTTCTCCAGTTCTCCCTCCTTTCTGTCACTTAATGGAAAGCAGCTACCCTTGCCCCAGGCCTGCTGTTTTCGTATTTGATGTGGTAGAATGAAAAAAAACATGATTCAAAACAAAATATCTTTTTTTGTTTTGTTGGCCTGTTTTGTAAAATATTCAATTTTTTTTACACTCTTTTAAGACTCATCTTCATTCCAGGTCTGTTTCTGCTCCCAGATGGTAAATTTCACAGCCATGGTTTACTGACCATTTTAAAGAGCCTTTTATTAAGTCCAAATATAACAGAATAAAAAAGATCGGTATATAAAGAGCGTAAATAAAAGATTTATTTTTCCTTATACAGAGGTGCCACTGAAAGGCATAGTGACGGTGAATGTGATAATAAATGTTTTCAGGAGAAAAGGTCAATTACAACACTATTAAATTCTCATAAAACTCTTGTTTGAGTAAATGAAGCAATGAAATGAAATGAAAGAAGATATAATATCTGCTATGTGCTGTCAAGCATCCATAAGCCCCACTGCAATAACAGTATAGGGCACCTCTTCTTGTGATCTTGAAGTGGCTAACAAAATGTTTACATGTTGTGCCTCTCCTCTTCAAACAGCACTGAAAATGAAGGCAGTATGAAGATGGAAATAACTGTGTTCTTTCCAGGTCCTTGGTTTCAAGTAATTATACAAACATACATACAGTGCTACTCTGCAATTACCTTTTGTCTTTTACACCAGGAAGTCCAACATGAACCTTTTACATGAAACTATATATGAAATTTCCATTCTGTCCATGAAAGAGCTGAAGCCTTATCTCTGTTGTTACCATTTAATACTTAGTAATTTATTTTATACCTATAGAAGTAATTCACTGTATTTGATGTTACATAAATTGCTCCCTTGCTATATATGTGTCATCAATGTATTGCAGATGTTCATGCTACACATATATACACTTAGTCATTTAGTAATTATTTATTAGGTCATAATCAGTGCCTTGTCTGACACAGAAATTAATGAGCTGGACAAACTTCATTGCACTGGTGTCTCATGAAGAACTTGTCTTTGCTACAATACTAATTTGCACTGAACCTCAAGTGGGGACCTGAGCTCAGAAGGGCTTATTCCTGGGACTTGCTCACCTGTTTGAGGATGTGAGCTGACATCGAAGTGCTGTTGATACACATGCTAGCAATTAAGTTACAAGAAGTCATCAAGTAATGAACCTAGTAACTCTTTTAATTGAAGCACCGTTCATAAAAAATGCTGTATTTTCATGTGTGGTCACTCCAACCAAAACGAATTGATTTCATGGGGAACTAACTACAGAGCACTGACTCCACCTGTTACAGAGCAAATAAGCTCTGTAAGCCCAGTCTTGGAAAAACAATGCTGGACAGATGTTATTTATTTTGGCTGAGCCAATCAATTGAAAAAAAATAATCCCTAACTGCTTCATATAAGAAGATACAAAATATTAGTATGTACATTGAGTGAGAACAGAATGCCTCTTGCAAGATTTGATTTTTTCCATAGAGTTGTAAAAGTAACTGAACACATAAATATTGTCATTTTCACATCCTGAAAGGAATACTTTTATGCTTCATATAGAAATGGTACTTATGCTTCACAGAAGAATAGCTTCTTGAAGAGTACGAGTGACTGAAGCTCTTACCTAAGCAGAGCCACCCCCTAAACACGACAATATTTGTAGTCATCAGACTGATGTGATCTATTTATAAAAGAAAAAATATCTACTTTTACTGCGACAGACATGGAGTCACTATGGAGTAACTCAAGTGTGACAATTTTTAATACCATACATCAGTTTTGGTTGATAAAGTTATAATAGACTGAAAGACTTTTGTGTGAATATGCTGTTCTGCCTTAATGGAGGATGACAAAAGCATAAGCTGGAAAAATGTGATGCTATGGAAAAATTCTCTCCCAGCAACATGGTGGAGGGAATGTTTGGATAATTGCAGGATGATAGTCCGTTTTCAGGTATCAAACCACAGTGAGACATCTGCTCTATCAGTATTCAAATCGGTCATCAAAAAAGGCCATGAAGCTGAGAAGTCTTGCTAAGAGGGTCAGGAGGGCACAGGACTTCCAATGGTCTGTTGTCACCCAGAGGTAGCCTGAAGAGACTGAGTTCTCCAAAAAGCAAGAAAGTGCAAGTCCTCAGGTGTCAGCTAAGCATATAGACTGACTAGTTTGAAGGGATTCCTTCTGAACATTTTGGTTCGGGGAAGCCATTTGCCTACTGAATGGCTACTGAAATCTCCTTCGGTGCTGTTGGAGGGAAGAGAAGTGCATTGCTCAGCCTGTGCTGGACCTTCTGAGATAACTGCAGGTGATAATGCAAGGATTGCAATGCACAGACCTGTCAGAGAGCAAAAGAAAATTGTGGTGCCGTCCCTCCACCCATGGTCATTTAAGTGAGGCAACGGCTAGGAAGGATGATCTGGGAAGGCCAGAGTCAGACATCCCAGTGTCCATGTTTCATTGCACTAATCTCTTTAAATCCTGAAACAATGTGCCTGTATTTAAATTGCAAGCTCCTTAGCAGAGGATTATTCTTTGTCACATTTTCCCTTCCTACTGTTGGGTTTTCACGTGATTACAAAAGCATCCCTCCCACCTGCAGTGGGTCTAGACTGCAGCAGGACAGGAGAGCTTAGCTCATTCTGCTCCTTAAGAAGTGGCGTTAACAGGATTTAATGTGCCACCTCCAAGGACCCTTGTCCCAAGAGTTCCCTGTTCCGAGCTGCCACACTCGGTGCCAGTTACTGTGCTGTTGGCCACGCAGGACAGCAGAACCACCCTGCTTTTCCCAGGAACCGGAGCAGCAATGAGGTTTCATCTAGCAGGGCAATAAGCCAGGCCAGGAGCCTGAAACCTCTCTGCCAGGCACGGATTAGGCTGGAAATCAATATCTGAACTTTACATCTGCTTCCTCTTAAAAACAAACCAAAAATCCCCAGCCGACACACATTTCTCAGTAGCCTATGTTGTGAATGCTCACTGATAAAAAGCCTTTGCTCCTTTCTTTATAGCACCTCAACAAGAACTACTGAAAAAAAAAAAAACAGTTTCCCCTCACTGTTACAACTGCTCATTACCAAATCTGTGTAAGACTGTAAATAAGGCGAAAGACATCAGTTCTCTGAGGCAGGTGTTTCTCACTCCCTCGGCTTACTGAAATCAGGACAATAGAGACTGGATGTTAAATGTGGATGGCTAATCTGGTTGTAGCTTAAGAAGCAACATGAAAAGCAGCCTTTAACATTAATTAGGTATTGACTTATTAACTGTTATAGTTACTGTTGTTATAAACAAAGACAGAAAGATATGAAAAGACTTTTAATAAGGTCTTCAACAACAGCAGTTTCTCAATGACACTAAGTCGTGAGAAATTAAATAACTTCCCTCCCTCAGGAGCTAAGCAGAAAACCAATAAATAATTAACTGCAAACCTAATAAAAATATGCTTGTTAACATTTTCATAAATAAAACCTCAATGTGGGGACTGCTGTTTTATTGCATGCATGTCCAAGAGTAACGCCTCTGGGAAGAGTTAGCTCCCTTTGCGTAGGAGCTGGGCACTTTTCCTGGGCCTGGGTGCAAAGGCCCATCATGCTCATACTTTCACACTGACCCTAAGGCAAATCTGATGAGGCAGTTATTCCTTTATAAAGTAACCAAAAGGATTCAAGCATTCGCTCTTTTAGACAGGAAACCTGATTTTTTCCTCAGTGGATTCACTTTGCTCCCTTTAACTCAGTGGGGGAATAATATTTGCTGTCTTTCTCTAGTCCTGGGATAGTTCAGTTATTCCAAGCAAAATCACACCTTTGACACAAAGAACTGACTGAATCTACTGTGCTGCCGGTATGTTAACACCTACCTGTCAGGAAACTGTCGGAGCTTCTTCAAGCAGATAGAATATGATCCGGTCATAAGTTTTGAACTCAGGTACCTAAATTTATCTTTACACATCAAGAGTTTTTTGCAGACTTGAACGTATAAAAACTTGGTTTCTTGTTCTCAGCCAATGGAGGGTCTTTTAAAAATTATCTTTGGTCTTCCTCTGCATGTTTACATATCTAAATAACTTAGTAAGTTCAGCCTGAAGTCATGTAAACAGTTTTGACACTCTCTCATTTGTCATGCAACTCATGACTGTCTCAAGTCTTTGACCCTGCAGACTGAACTTCCAGCACATTAGCATTGCAACTGAAATTGGGGAATTACACATGCAAAAACATTAAGAAACATTTATAAGATCAGGATACTTGCTTAGGGGTGTCTTAGGGTGAGAAGATATAATGTCATATCTGTGTGAAAAAAAATAATTTTTATCAATGCTTGTCTCATTTTTGGTGAAAAGGACAGTGAGTCAAGTCAATAAGCAACAGAGAAATCATTATTATTATTAGCATCTGTTTCTCACAACTAATAAAACACACAGAAGAGCTGAACCAGGCAAGCCTCAAAAATGCACTTAAATGTGACAATATACTTTAAACCACATGCTTTATATATGACCATGTTAGTTAAATTAAAAATGGTTATGCAAAACTAGTATTTATTATCCTATACACTCGGACTATTCTTTCATCCCACTGAAGTTTGAGCAGGTACATCATGTACTTAGTCATTCTCCAGAAATTCCTGAAGGCACACAAGTACTGAAACAGGCTTTTAAATGGTGTACTCATCATCTTTTAAAATTTATGAATAATACTTAAAGAATGAATAATGGTGTGCCAGAGCCTTCTTGTAACACTAGATTCATAGAATTGCAGAAAAATATAAGGCTGGAGATCCTTGGAGATCACTTAGTTCAACCTGCTCAAAGCAGTGACAGATACAAGAGCAGGTGGCTCAAGGTCTTGTCTTAACAAAGATGGACACTGCTTCTGATGTCTAATAGAGATTTGTTAATCAGAATCACAATCACTGATCATTTCGATGCGAGGACATCCCCGAAGTGGATTTTTGCCATCCCATTTCCCCATACCAGGCATTTCAGTAGTCTGAGAAAGATTTTTTTGATGAAGTTGGGTTAAATCTAAAGACATTATCTAACTAAAAGTTGAGAAATTGACCAAGCTCTCTTGTGTTATTTAAATTGCTTGGACCAAAACCAGAAGTTCTTCTTGGGCCACACTCCCACTGAAATCAGTTTTTGGTTTAAACAAGTAGCTTATTTGCAGGTTTCTGTCAGATTCATCCCTTACTCTGCTCATGATCTGGACTGGCTGTTAAGGTTCAGTCATTCTGACCCTTGTCATTAGTTAGCAAGAGGATTTTTATGACACTTCTTCTCTCCTTCCTGAATATGTGGTACCAAATACACAACTGAATGCATTTATTCTTATAAGCCAGACTGACTTGAACACTCAGGAGGCATGGGAGAAGAATGAGGAGCTGTAATGGGACTGGCTTGCTTTGAAGGAAGGTTGTCCATCAGTGACCCTACTAAAAGTCTGGTCACAGAATTTCCCTGTTTGTGCCCCTGTTTCTTATAGCTTCGCAGCGTGTGCGTTGGAGCAATGCCTTTAGTAGCTTCTTCTTAGTTGGTTCTCCAGCATTTTTCTTTGCTGGCTCCCTCAAAGAGGCTCAGAGTTCAACCATACCTGTGATGACAGCTTCTTGCCAAACCTCAGCCTCTAACAAGAGTTATGGAAATGTAAAGAGGAAACTTGAGAGCGTCCACATTCACTGGAGTCTTGAGACAAAGGGGAACAATGCTCTCCCACTAGCTTTAATTGTCTTATGGCCTTGTAGGGGAACAGCTGCAGGACTGTTGTACAGCCTTTTTTCTTTCCTCTGCTCATCTATAGATGGATATGGCTCAAAGAGCCATCATGTGGAAGAAACATGGACCCATAAGGAAAAAGTCGGCAGCGAGTGTATCTCTTGACAGGACAACATAAAGGAAATACTGTAATATATGGTCTCTGAGGAGGTCTGGGGAATGGCACAGAACAGCATTAAATAGCACAAATGTTTAAGTGTGGATATGTGACATCATAAAAGTGTCCATATGACACTTCATATGTCTCTATGACATATAAATCCAGAATAGATTTTTCAGCACGAATTCTTACATAACATTCAGTCTTTATAAATGCACAGACCCTGAGCTTGCTTTCTTTACAGAGGGAAATATGTGCAGTGAAACATTTCACTGATCATGACAGCAATATCTGGCAAAACTAAAATCTCAAGACAGTCTGGCAAGCTCCAGCCAAAAAAAATACTGTGGGCTACTTCTTAATAAACGACGTGGTTTTAAGGACAGAGACAGAAAACTGCCTGTGCAATTCATCCACAACACAGCCTAGCACCAACTAGATCCAGGTTCAGAAAACAGATGCCGTCACCAGTGCAGAGCAAGGAAAAGCTTTCTTACACAATGTGCTGTGGCTTGATAAAACTTTTAGGTGCTGAAATAAGGTCACCTACTTTGTCTTCCTGGCGAATAATAAAAGTGATGAAAAAATTGCCATCCAGGTTTCTGGACTTCTGACCTAAAACCTCCAGGGACTGGTTTTAAACCATAACTTTTCCTTCATCTGCTGGTGGCTGCTCTAGGCACATTCTGGCCTAAGGCGATTAGTAACAAACCTTTGCCCGCTTTCTGGGACTTTAATTGGCTCCCCTGCACTGTGAGCAAGGCTATGGGGAAGGCTTCATATCCGTCCTCTTCCACCTCATTGCATGGGTATGCACGGAGGAAAATACAGTGCATCCCATGTAAAAGAGTTGCAGTTGGTTTGGGGATTTTTTAAGCAACCTGGTATGCAGGCAGAACTTGTCACTAGAAAGGGTAGAGGAGAGATTTCCTAGACAGATGGGGCAGGGAGGAGAAATCATCTGCCTTAGAAGCGAGCCTGTTAAAAATCAGATGTCTGGGAGTTTCCAAGGCACCTGAGGAACTCAAGCAATAAATCCAGCTGAAAATCAGAGGAAGCAAGTATCAGTGGAGCTATACATCAGTTCTTCTTGGGAGTCTGGGCTACACTGAAAAAAAAGCAAAGGAAAATCATTGAAATAATGTCATATGCGGAGTTGTCAACATTCTGTATATTCTAGACATTTGAAATAAATTATTTTGTTATGAGAAGAAACATTCTAACTAGATATGGGATGAAAACCCTATTCCAAGCTTTGACAAATTAAAATTGGAACCAATTTTGTGGTTTGGAGCTGTCTCAAGTTGAATAGCTTGGATGGGAAAGGGGCCAGTAGAATGTCTACTGCCAGTAGAAACAAAGAAGAACAAGAGGTACGTGGTGTAGCCAGTGCACATCACCTACTGGTCCATGGCAGCTTCTGTTAATGGAAGGAAGGATGGATTTCCATCCTGCAAATATCCTTTTTCCTCCAAAGAGCTTTCTGTCTGCTCCCCAGCACTGCCAGATCTTGTCACAGGCTCCCTAAGTTCAGTGAATGATCACAATGTCCTGTTCTAGTCAGGGACTACAGAAATTAAAAATGTTCTTTAGTCAAAACACATATGTAAGTTATATTTTTAGAAAGGTTAAAACCAACCGGGACAAATTCAGAGTAAATACGCAAGAATGTTATTGTAAGTTTTTTTTATGACACCAGCTCAGCTATGCATAAAAAAAGAAACCAAGGGACCAGGCTGCAATCAAACATCTGTGCTGAATTGACAAAGAGGCCATTCAGCAGTGGGAATATGAAGTTGCTACTGGCCTGATTAGACCTTTATTCAAATACAGTCCCCTTTCCTTCACTGGACTTGGTGCTGTCATCATAGGAAGCCCCAATTAATACAATTAAAAGCCTGAGCCTTCCCAAGTGAAGCTCACCAATGGATGATGCAATCAGCATATGTTTACATAATCTATCTTTATATGCAAAAAAGCCTACAGGAACATGCTGCTGATGTTCACTTCTTACTACTACTCTCTGTCTTCTCAATATCAAGGCCAGATTCCACCTTTATGGCTCATTGTCCCTTCCACCATCTTTAACAAAGCCCTGCTACATTCTGCTGCGAAGGGCTTTTTGCCGCTAGCGGCTGACATTCTCCCGCACCAGGAAAAGCAACAGCCTTCACAGTACCCTGAGTATTAAGGCTGCAGCTGTGTGTTGCCATGTTGCCAACACTGGCCCTGCTTTTCCTGTGTGTCAGCCAGTGGGTAAGCCTGCATGCCACAAGGCAGGGTGTTGGACAACTGCTTTAGTTACATTGAAGGGACATTGTGACTGATTTTTGGCATTCCCTGCTCTTCCTAGCAATCCTGGGAAAGAGTGAACCTCTGCAAAAAATACCTTCTGAGCTATCTTTACGTAAGTTAGCCTGGGGACAGTGTAACTGTGTCTGCTCAGCTCTCCGTCCAGGCTAACTTTCTCTGCTGAGTGCTGCATCAGCAAACACACACTAACAGTTTGGCTCAATCAAGGCAGGTCAATAGGCTGAAGAATATGTTGCTGGGGGCACTCTAATGATACTACGTGCAGTTTTACTTTGGACTATATACAGTCTGGTGTCCTGAACCAAATATCTCTAAAGTGAATATGGCCACAGCAAAGTCCCGATTCAACCTGCCAAACTTCAGACAGTGAACAGAAGTCTTTAACTTCTCTCTCTGGTCCCTCTCTCTTTATTGGCTTCCAGGAAACAGAATGCAATCAAGCTCCATACTTTGGCATCTGAGCTTCTGGTTCGCTGTTGTGAATCTTGTCCCACTCCATGGTTCTATGCTCACTCAAAATATGTTCTGCCAATACTCTGGACATATCACATGAACTTGCTGTTTGTTTTGATGCTTGACCTTATCCTTATTTTCTAACTAATTTTCTTAATGTAAAAATAACAAACCAGACTAAAAATTATTGCCCCTCTACATTGGACATTGTTATATTTGAAGGAACTGTTTATAGCAAAAGAAGCTTTTCAAGCAGAAAAGACTAAATAGTTTTCAGACTTCCTTTTTTGTTGCTTATTAAGACTTCCGATAGTCTTTTTGTTTTTTATTAATATCCTTTTTCCTTCCACTGTCTAGCATCTCTCAGTCATTTTTAAATTTAAAGCATGTGTGTCCCAAATACAATTTTATGGCAAGGAATCTTGTTCTAACCTGTGTTTTCATTTTTTCGCGTGGGTTTTTTTTTTGTGTTCCAGTCAGTGCAATTTTCTTTCATATTTTGCGTTATTTAAATGGCTATGGGAAAGCAGAGCAGCTAATGAGACACATCTGACACTTCTTCCTGTCAAAGGGTAAGCTCAGCTGTGAAGCTTGAGCAGCTTCAGCTGTAAAGAGCTCATTAACCTCATACTTCAGAAGTAGTGTCCCACAGTTATTGGACCAGCTGTGAGCAAGGGGACTAAGAGGTGGCTTTGAGCAGGTTCTGTCAGAGGAGATAGCCCTCACTCCAGCTGCTGGGGAAGGAAAGAATGCAGCACAGCCCATTTCACAACTTTCCCCACCTTTCTTCTCTGTTTCTATGCCCTGACCCCCAGAGATGCATGTCGCTCTTCTCTCATCTTTGCCTCATGATGCCTATCGCAGCAGGACACCTGAGCAACAGCATTTCAGTAATACTGATGCCCAAATGCCTGTTCAAAAAGCATCGCTTTTCCAAACTGTGGGAAAGTAACAGAAGATTGGCAAGGAGGATTGTAAATACACTCAAGTGACTCACACCTGGGGTGCTGGGAAACACATGTATCACACAAATTGTTGTTCAGTCTTGTGTGTTTGTGAGTACAACATCTGCACCTAGATAACATACGTCTGTGATGGACTCAGGGGCATCTAATCTAGCCACTTGAGATTCCTGCCCTGTTGTTGAAGAAAATCAAAGCACAGTGGGAAAACTATGCCTGTTCGAACCCTTGAAATACCAGCAAGAGCAGGGAGCCTGCTCTCCCTCACTCTCTTGTGCTGGCTAACAGGGACCCAGGCTAACGTGGACTCTTGCTAACAAGGACTCTCGCTAATCAGGACTCTCACTCGCTGCACGGTGCCTGCATCCCCTGCTTGTGTGCCTCTGCCCGGGTGTCACTTCAGAGACTCTCTGATTTGTGAGTTATCAAGATTAAACTTGTTCTTTGCCTTTCATCCGTGGTTTCATGGTTGTTCCTGTGCCTTGCCTGCATCGGTTCACACACAAACTATATAAATAAGCCAAGGATTAGCTGCAAAGCATTTGATCTCTGACCAAGACATTTGTTGCTATTGTTTAGTTTTCCTTTTGTATTGCTAATATAACTGGATTCTCTTGGATATTAAGTCTTGCTGACTTGGTCTTTGCCAAGAATCACAGAGACTGAGGACTTGGTGATACAAGTTTTGTTCTGCAAGTTCTGATTTTCTCCTTTTCCCTTAATTTTCATTTCCATCTCTTCTGATCAACCTGCACATTCTTTCCTTAAAATGATCACATATTAGGGTGGTATGAGTTAGCTGGGCTATACTGATTAATTTTGGGTAAGAGTTAGCCTGCTCTCAAGTCCCCAGTTGGCTGCAAGAAATTTTCTATTCTGGCATTTTTCAGTAATAAATCTCCTGGTTGAGTGTATTTTCTCAATCTTAGAACTACAAAGCACACGTAAATCTCTCAATCAGAAAGTCGGACTTATCTATTGAAGGTTTTGGGTCTTCAGTGTTCAAGCTGGAGACTTTCCTTTAGATAGTGACCTCCTGAATATTCCCTCAAATATTTGTTCATAGGGACACCTGCCCTTCATTTTACACAATGTATGCAAAATATATATGAAGGCATGGGTTGATATTTCCTGCATTTTCCCACAAGATGGCACACTTTTCTTATGATAACTATACAGTGCACACTAAAACTTGTAGAGTAATGCTTTCTGCATATGACACTAATACAGCAAATTAACTTACTTTGTAGAAGTCCATTGCTTTATTTTGCTCATAATTAGTTGATTTACCCTGGCTAGTTGCCTTAGAGAAACTTGCCTTCTCCCCTAACTTCCTGTTCTCCTCCCATTGCTTCCTTTCCCAGACTTCAGAGGACCTATATCCATGCCATCACAAGGTAGGCTTCTCACAGGCTTGAACTTCACTGTGTGATGCTTGAAGAAAAGAGTTTAGGAACTGTACCCTTTAACTCGATGACTACTTCATCTTGCAGGCAAACCATTTCTGGTGTTCAATGAAGTGAATACTTGGAGTTCCATGCTGAGTGCAAGGAGAAGAGCAGAGACAAGGGATTTTCTCATCAAAATATGTGCAGAAAATTTGGAGTTAGTTTCTAGGATTTTTGGTTTTGGGGCGAGTTTTTTTGATGCAAAACACACCAGCAGTTATCCCTTATATTCCATTTTTGGCAATGCATTTGACATACTCCAGGCTTACTGACAAAGTAGTTACAGTCTGCACAGGGAGGTGCTGTCATCCAATATTTTTACAAATGATCTATACACAGTTTGCTTGACAGGATTGGAATTTTTTTTGGAGGTATGCTCTACTTTAAACATAAATAGATTTGCAATTACTTTCAGTTTCTGTTACGAAGCATCCACTAGAGTTGTTTCTTTCTGGCTTAATACTCTGAACCACCCCATGAACAAAACTTATGATGTATCATCATAGATAAACTTTTGGACTGGGTGCTAGGCAACTTAGATGTCCTAGGGGTTGTGGCCAAGGAAGGAACTTCACAGCATGAAATCCCTGGCTCAGCTTAGTTTTAAAAATTTAAAAAACAAGCATTCTGCTAGTGCCATGAAAATGCCTATAGGAACATTCAGAAACCATTTTTCCCTTCGGAATGGGAGAAAAATAGTCTGAAAGTTTCATAGGATAGTGAACCTTTGACAATGTTCTGGACAAGTTATTAATAAAGGTCATGCATATTGAGCAGCCCAGTTAAAGCAAGTACAGAACCCTGCAGCAGTATCAGTGCTCAAGAGTGAGTTGTTACATCCCTTAACCCCTCTACTTACATAAAGTTTATTGCATTTCCACCCTCCCCTTCTCCTCTCAAATACATTGAATGAGTAAAAACTATCTTAGGTGTAAAAGACTATCTTAACATCGTAAAAAAAATTCTTAAGGTGTTTAGGTACAAGGCTGGTTTGGTTGGTTTTTTTTATATAATGGAGGTGGCCAACCAGCATGCCTCAACCTTGTTTCCTACATAGCTCTGTCTCCATATTATGTAATTAAATATAATGCAAGGTATGCTTCTACTGTATACACTCCTTATATGCTGGGCATATATCTCTGTTTTTAATATGTGGCAAATGGCACTACAGTTTCATTCTGTTGTACAGAGAAAATAAAGACAGACCTCACTGATATCAATTTAATGTTTTTAATTTTAAAGCTGCTAACCTACCTTATTAGCTGAAATATTTTCTCTCATATGCTTGCAGCATCATAAATGTACTAATAAATCTATGCAGTTCCTACATAGGATTATAGTAACCAAATCAGATGGAAGGAGAGAGAGAAAGAGGCAGTTTATGCTTCAGTATCCTACCCAATGCATAGGTACAATGAATCAATACATTCAGTAGCTGGAGAAGAATGACCTGGGAGGAGCAGCCAGCTAATCAGTTACTCTCCTACTGTCTGCAAGTCTTTTTTTCCCTCAGAACTGATAACAGACATTGAACAGCAGGCTCTCTATCAGTGCTATTTGTAGAATTGTTTTTCCTTTGTTTTCTTTTTTTCTTGCACACCATGAACTTGTCTTTTCTTCCTTGAAGTTGGCTATGGATGCCTTTTGGAACTATTAGAGACTCAGCGCTGCTCCTCTCTGGGGGGAACATGCCATCCCTTTGTCCCTGACATGCCAGTGAATCCTGACTCCCAGACGGAATGACTATAGGGCAAAATCATCTATTCAACAATATGTTCTACTAGAACATTTTAAATCCTATTATGTCAGAATTCATGTGACTTATTTCTCATGCTCCATTACAGGCCCAGCTCCTTTATCCAACCCTGTATTTGCCCTAGGTCACTGCAGTTTCATCTCAAAGCAAGTGGCCAGCCAGGGACCTGAAGTACCATTTGCAGAGGTATGTTCATTTTGAATTGACTTCAAATAAAGTTGCAGCTGACTTCAGCAAACCAAACATTCTAATTTGGGAACATCAACACTATTCATTTCAGTCAAAAATGTTAAAACAAAATATGTCAGCTTTCCAAAATATTATAAAAAAAATATATCAGCAATTCCCTTGGAATGGAAATTGTGATTCATATTCTGGTCTATCTATATGCAAAGGGAATCAGTGTGTGAATGAGATCTGAAAAGACCTTCTGAGCTAAATCAAGGGAAAGAATATTAAGGAGCCCTGCTGTTCAAGCCCTCCACAACTGAGGACAAACATATTCCAACAAATATGGAAGACAGTATCAAAACCACCAACTGATTGCGCATAATCCCATGTGATAAGATGTCAGCAGTCCAGGTTTTAATAGTATATATAGACATGGGCCACCACCATACAACCTCCTGAACATTTTTTTGAGGTGAATGATAATTGTTGAGCAGCCTAAGAGAGATGTAACATCCCTTCCTCACCCTCATATGTCTGCCAGCCAGGCAGAAGTCAGTGGGGAAGAGGGAAGTGTTTGCCTTTATTCATTGTTCTATAGAACAGTCTAATCCTTGGTCCTGCTAAATTGTCATCTTCTGACTCACTGCTTGTATTTTCTTGGGGTTTTATAGATTTTCTTTTTGATGTTTTTGTCTTATGTCTTTGGGTGACTGTAACTGACTGAATTCCATGTTTTTGTTCCAGCCTTTCTTCCGTTGCACAGCTTTGGCTTATGAATTTACTCCCAGACCAACCATGACGTTTTTCTTCAGGAGAACTGAACCAACTTCACAGACGAAGGACCCTCACCAAACTGGGCCCTCTTTCTCCCAATCCATTAACAAGGACAACCACAGCCCCTAAAGCAACACCAGCTTGGTTAATGCCCAAGCTGTTGAAGAGTAGCAGCTCACAGCCTCTAGAGAACACTGGCTATGTGCATGCTGCCTAAGCCTTGATATACATTCTCCCTCTGTTTGTTTGCTTGCCTCTCTTGGCCTTGTATGCATGTAAGCTCTCAGTCCTGTGTCCAAAGTGATTAAAAGGTGGTGATGTATCCAACAACAGGTTCTCTTCACAGCATGCTAAAGTTGTGTTGTGTATCCTGATGTATGGCAGGGCATATGTGAGGCCACACATATCTACAGGGAGGGTGCTGGAGGAGGAAACTTCTCTGGCTCATGTCCAATCTTTCTATAGGAAAGGAGCTTAAGGAAATGATCATGCCAGTTGCACCCTCTCTATCTGCTGAAGGAAACAAATTAACTCAGTCTAACTGCCAATCAGGGAGTGAAAAATCTTGTGTGCAATATGAAAAAGCAGAGCACAATGTTCCTCTGATGAAAGAGCGTGGACATATCCCAAGAGACTTATTCAGAGACAGGTATTCAAAACAGGTCTGAGGTCATGGACCTCAGACTACTTCTTCCTTTCTCCAGTCTTCATTGACAAGATGCAGAGAAGTGTGGATGAGAGAAGGTCCAATTAAAACTTATTTTGGTATGATTTTTTTTTTTAAAAAAAAAGGACATTCAAAAGATGCTTTTGAGTCTTGCACATATCACTTCAGGAATACTTAATCGCTCACCTACTGTTTCTACCCCACCTGCTTTCTAGTCCCAGGAGAAAGAAACATATCAATAAACATTGACATGTTATGGAAAACAGAGAAAAAAGTATGTGAATTATGGCCAGTTATTTTTTATTCTGAGTAATGAAATGGAAATAAACAGTGGGATAAAATTTAACACAGGCATCAGTGGAACAGTTTATGACCTCCTGCTTTGAATCTGTAGCAAGATCATGTGAATCAGTAGTTACCTTCCTGCTACCACACGAATTTTCCCAGCAAAAAGATTAATGAGATCCACAGAGGGGATCTTATCAATGCTCATAAATATCTAAAGAGCTGGTGTCAAGAGGATGGGGTCAGACTCTTCTCAGTGACAGGTGACAGGACCAAGGGCAATAGACACAAACTGGAACACAAGAAATTCCTTTTCAACATGAGGAAAAACTACTTTACTTTGAGGGTGGCAGAGCACTGGAACAGGTTGCCCAGAGAGGTTGTGGGGTCTCCTTTTCTGGAAATATGCAAAACCCACCTGGATGTGTTCCTGTCCAGCCTGCTGTAGGTGACCCTGCTTTGGCAGGGGGCGTTGGACTCGATGATCTCCAAAGGTTCTTTCCATCCCCTACAATTCTGTGAATCTGTGAGCAAGCTCTGGAGGAGAACGGTGGCTGTAGAAAAGATTTTTAACTTTTTTTAACTTTTCTTCACAGTATCTTTTCTTAGGAGACATTGTTGGGTTTTTTTCAAGTCACCTCAAACAACCTTTCCTTCCTTCTCTTCTTCATTCTAATCACTTGGGATTTAAATGTATTCAAGTCATGGAGAGATAAAAGAATGAAAGTGATTGTAATATCGTGTCTCCTGTCTCTCAAGCACAAGCAGCAAGCTTCCTCCTGAGCAAGGTTATTATTTTCAGGGTGGGGAAAGATAGGGAGAGATTTTGTTCTCTTGCATGTGGGACCTGTCAGGCACACTGAAAGGCCTTGTGAGCCCATCACCCCTGGACTCCAGCTCTGCATGCACTGCTAGTCCTTGCCATTTCCCCATGCTGCTGCACTGCAGTCTCCTTTCTGATTTCCTTCTATATCTACCCAAGCCTAAGGAAAGGAAAACTGTGTAGAACTCTGATGATACAACAGGAGGGTCAGCAGCAAGACTGGCCTTTGCAGTAGGCACCACTTGCTGCTGTGAAGAAACACACTTTTCCACAGCACCTCTTCCCTGATTACCAGCTTGCCTTTCCAGGGGACCTTGGCCATCCAAGGTGACCGTGAGAGGCAACCCTCAACTCCACCTGAGAGATTGCACCTGCTTGCCAGGCTGTTTCACACCAGGCTTGGGGAAGCAGAGCTGGTCCATTCATCCCACACGGTGGCTAGTGGGGACCTCAATTCTTGCAGACATCAATTGTATCTATGACATTAGACATGGTAATTTCCCCGTAGCTGGAGGAAGCCAACCTCCAGACCACCTTGATGCTTTTAATAACACAATATAAGAAAGCAATATCTTTGGGGTAGGATTTCAGAGACAAAATGCTTATACACAAAGAGTGATTGGCTCTTTGTCCTCAGACCAGTTTACGGAGTGGAAAGTTAGGTCCATGATGAGATCTAGTTTTGAACATTGAAAGACACTTAATGAAGCAACTAAATTCTACCAAGTTGAGGAAATAGGCAGTTTTAGGTGTAGCTCATGGAGTATGAATGATCCATTGCCATTGTCAGCTTGGTAGAGCATCCAGAGTGCTAAAATAAACACTAACTTCTGAGGCAGAAAGGAATATGAAACCTCATTTCAGGGAGTGCAAAACATGATCTGATGTGGTGACTAAATTAATGACTCCAGTTTACAACTTCACTGGATAACCTAATTTTATCTGAGTTTTCAAATGCAGGCACCATTCATTCAGACAAATTATTTGTGGGCACATTTGGGCAATGTTGTACCAAAAGCTAAGTGAATGTAATGGATGGGTGGAAGCACAGGAACTCCTGTCCAAAGGGAAGAGCTCCAGATCCACACTGTCAGGGCAATACTTCAGTGGCAAATGAAAAGTCATCGGAGTACTGAAATGTTGATCCACATTTAGAGTAGTGTATTATATCACTGATTGTTGATAATTATTATTAATGCCATGTTTATCTGGAAGGAAGGTTGTTAATAAAAAATGTGTTCAATAATTTTTTTGCAAAAAAGTTGAATTGTGTAAAGTTGACATTATATTAAGTTTATTATTTGGCATTTGGAAGCTGAGTAAAACACCTAAGTGCCATCCCAATTTTCCCATTGTGACTTCAACTTGGAGAGCAAGACAATTAAGATCGTGTCAAATAACAACCATATCATCACTTGACATTGTCATGAGCATTAATGGCAAAACAACATTGTATTGGGCATAAAAAAGGCACTTTCTGGCTTGCAGAGAGAACAGATTGCTTAAAGATGGTAATTTAGTAAGATAAATTTGGATCTCAACTAAAGGGCACTAGAATAATGTAAATGCTAATACTTGTCTCTGTGGATTTTACCTTTAAAGAGTACACATTTCTGATTTCTCTTTCCGTCTGTAGGCTGAGGAATATGCATTGCCATATAGCTTCTTATTGTTCCCATTGGATGCTCAGTCTGAGAGCTGCTCTAACTAGGATTATAGTGAAGTTACATTTTTACATTTGAGAATGTACTCCATCTGGGTTTGTGTTGAAGTTACCTTTCTAGAACCAAGCCAACCAAAGAGAAAAAAAAAAAAAAAAAAATTTTTTGTTGTTA
>VXAK01013150.1:0-15832 GCA_013399435.1 Arenaria interpres | reverse complement strand
AAAAAAAAAAAAAGGTTTTGGTGTAGTAGGAAATACTTTCCATTGTAACATCCCTAATGTGGTAATCTAGACCACAATCCCAAGCCCAAATGCTAATCCAGTCTTTTACTGTCCCAGTGGGGAAAATTTAGCAATATTACAGAAACTATGGTGGAAATCTTATGAAATTAAGAATATCTCATGTGCTGAAGAAGGTAAAGTTGCTCTGGGATTTCAAACTGTTGCTGTTTATTCTTTTTTTATAGAAATCTCCAGGATAATGCAGCAATTTATCTTTCTCTGCTGCTATAAAGTGGAATATCAAAATATATCAGTGTCCTGCCTGCAACTTTCTCATTCCTGAAATTCAGATCAGTTTTGTGTCTGAGAACAAACCAGCAATGAACACCCTTATGTTTCATGACTCTCAATGGTAAAAAATGCCATCTTTCTGTTCCATGGTAATTTTAAGATTTTGAGCACACAAAGTTACATATCAAAATGAAACACATTGTGAAGTTTCCTGTGGAAAAGGAAATTTCTTTTAAATTCCAAAAAAATAGTTTGGGTCTTTTTTTTTTTTGTTTTGAAATGGAATTGAAGTCAAGCTCTGTGCTCTCTTGCAGAGCACACGCTAGAGCAAAGAGACTATCTACTCCAGTTTGCCTTTGACACCCTTCTTGAATAGTCAAGGTTGTACACCCAGGGCTGTATTTTTCCTGTTCTGTTTCCTTGATGATAGTTTGTACCACTTGCTTTCCTCTGCCAATATGGTCAAAGATTAATAATGATGCTGTTAGCAGGAAATGATCAGCAGTGTCTGGAGGATTTTTTGGCTTGTCTTGGTGAGGGTTTTTCTTTCCAATAATTGTTTTAAATTTGATAATCAGGCGTTTTCTCAGCCATAAAAGATAATAAGAAGAGAGCTTGAAGTGTTTTCCTTTTTACATGAATGTATAGCCTTAGATACTGTCACTTAAAATCAGTGTGCTGGAATAAGGAGAAGGAGTGCAGAAAATGAAATAATGAAATACTCCAGAAAGAGAGATGGATGGCAAGGCATAGTGAGGGCTTTATGTTATAAAGTCACATTTATTTTGGGCAGTTATGACTAACCCTTTGCTGAGTAATAGGATAGGAGAGAAAACAGGATTTCTCCTGGCTCTGTGGTGTTGACAGGCAGCAGTTACACTTCTTGGAGATGTATAATGTGGAACTGAAATGCAGAATTTTCAAGGACATACTTAAAACCAAACAATTAGTCCTAAGGCAAATTCCTGACTCTTCATTGCTGACTGTACATGTGCTCAGCTCCCACCTTTTCTTGTGCAACATCAGAGATTTGATTTTTTATTATAATTGCAATAGACCACTGACTTAATCAGCAACCCCATGGATTACACAAGGGCAATGACGATCTCAAAGGTATTCAGTATTTTGGCTTTAATCTGGCAAAAATCATCAAGCAGAGTTATTACTTCCAGCACTGACATGGTTTCTCTGAAGTAGGAATGTTGCTGCGCATAAGACATCTGCTGTTTTGGAGTTAGTAGCCTTCAGGAGAGAGTGCCAGGCAAGCAAATACAAGGAGGAGGGTGAGGGAGGCAGGCACAGTGACTGGGAGCACAGCATAACACAGCAGTCACTATGGTTTCAGGAATCAGGGAGGCCATCTACCACCAACTGACAACTTGACCACTCTCTAGAATATACAACTTGCTGTATAATTTTGGAAAGCAAGGATATATTTTTGGTAGTTCCTGATGTGCTTCCCAACAAGCTTACTGCAACTCTGGACACTGGGACTAGACATATGCTCTTGATGGTCTATGTTATTAGAGACATCCTCCCACGGGTGGTAGATATGGCATGGGAGCACAGACAAACCTATGCCCTCATGGAGAGGTCACTGTAGGCCAAGTGAGGCATCCTGTGGAGCCTCAAATGGCAACAGACACTTATGTGTAGGCAATCAAATTACTCTCCTTATTTATTGTTGCAGCAAATAACAAAAGCCCACCGCATTCTGCTAGGTGCTTCTGGGTGCTCTGTCAGTAAACATGTTTACTACTTAATGTTAATTTAGGTAACAAAATCTGCATTTGAAGAATTCAACATTCACCATCTTCATAGTGTAGGCTAATAGGACGCTTTGCCAAATGCCAGCACATTGCACTAAGATGTTTTCAACGGAGGAGCTGCCTGTTTTGGTATGTTTCGAGCAAATCTGATGGATACTCTAGCAGAAATCGAGAATAATAACCTCTAACTTTGCTGTTGACCTACTGCATGGCCTCAGACAATTCTAGAATGAAAATATAAGGTCTTCTTTTCAGGAGGAAAGAGAAGAAAACCAAACCCAAATAACCTTCTTATCTGGACTGTGGGAAGTAACATGAGATAAAAGTTGAGGTGAAGACAAGTCAATGTATAATTACCAGAGAAATTAATATGCTGGTTTAAACTACATCTTCCTCTGCCAGGTATGAACATTCACCTACTTAAATAGCACCTGCAGACAGAACTATATTTACAAGAATTTTATTTTACATCAGATACCACATTAAGTATCTCATAGGAAAAATATATCTTTTTGTCACTGCTGAAAATCAAGTAAAAATGCATTAATACTAGAACTATTCCTAAAGGAAAAATTGCTAGGTGGACTACTTGCAGAAAGCAAGCACTAAAATAGCCAAATACGATTTGAAATTATTTTTCATCACTTGACATGATTTGAAATTATTTAAGTGTGCCGTGAAATGATTACTCAAAACTCTTCAGCCAGACCTGACTGTAAAACACAGCTCTGTACTGCTGGAGACAAACTAGTGAACCACCAATGAAGTACAAGCACAGGCAGAAGTTGGGCTAAGGACCTGCAGCAAACAGTGGGAAAATCAAATGTGAGTTATTTGAGGTGGTGTGATTCACAAAGATAAGGATTTCTGATTCTCTGGGAGTGATGTCTCCCTACAAACCCACAAATGAGAATGAATAGCGTCAGTGAGGTCTTAGTCAGTGCAGCAGAAGAGGTTCCCATGCCACAGAGCTGAGATTTTATGGGTATCTACTTAGGTTATGCATCTGTTGGAAAGAGAGAAGAAATCACACAATTAGGGCTACAAAGGCAAAGGAAGACCTTTTCTGTCTGTTTCTAGAGTGTTTCATTGTATAACCTTTATGCTTCCACTTCCAAAAGGAGGTAGGATCCAAGCTGTCTCTGTCAGTGAGCATTAAAAATAATTTGATTCTAACATCTGCTACTGCCCCTGCCTAAAAAATGAGTGACAGATTGACTGATAGAAGAAAAAAAGTGCATAGGACTTTGAACTGCAGCAATCACTACTGCACCAATGTTAGCTGAAGATGAAACTAGCAGCACTGAGAAACACAGAGAAAATTGTGAACAGGTTGATGTAGGCATGAGTTATGCCACAGACCTAGTGAGCCTCCTAATAAAGGTACACGCGGCTGAGCCACAGACCAATGCACAGTTACTTAAAGACAGCAGAATTTAAAACAATTAGCAGACGCAGCCCGGCATACCCAACTCATCATGATAATTTCACAAAATGGACTTAAGTTAGAAGGGAAAGATACACAATCACCACTTTATCTTTCTTCCTTTCGGGAGGGGAAAATTATGATACTTGTCATTCTCAAGCCCGATTAAGGAAAATGCCTCTTCTACAAAGGCTGAAAACCATGCGTATATTTTCACACCAGAGTGATATCGCACTGTTACATACAACGCCTGCTCTTCAAAGAGGAGTAGTCAGAAAATGCTACATAGGCTAATTCACATCTCAGCCACACATCTTCAGTCCAGCAGCCTTCCCAGTCACCCTGCCCTGAGGTAAACAAAACCAGGGTTTGCTGGAGTGAGCAGCTGCAGGGAAACCCACAGACAGCCGTGTGCGTGCAGCGATACTCCCTGCTGCAGCCTGAGCTGCGCTGCTCTGGCTTGTTTTGCTGGGGTGACGTTTGAGTGGATTTCTGCAGAACTTATCTTGCGAGATGATAGTTAAATAATGGGAAGCCTTTACATGTCAAGTTGTTTTAGGAGCAGTTCAAAACTCTTATTATTTTAATGCTTCTTTCATAGTTTTTCCTTACCACCTCAGTTATATAGTTCTAAGTGTATAACAAGGCACAGTGTTCAACAAGATGCATGTCAAAGGAGTGGGACAGCAGAAAGGCAGGGAAACCCTATTCTACAGACATTGGCAGAGGGGAATCTAGAGGGAAACTCAGCCTCCTGAGAGTTTACCATTAAAGAGACGGGAAGTGTTTGATTAGGTGGCTAGATGACTGAATCAATATGGTAAAGCCAGCAAGTAGGCACATAAGATGTGAAGGAAAAGCAGCTCAAGATGCACCCTGGGCATTGGAGAGCTGGAAGGCGAGAAGCTCCAGAAGACTTCCAAATTGCCTTTGCCTTTATTTACTCTTGTCTCCACCCTGAAAGTTCCTAACTTCCCAGGAGTAAAATGCTTATGTGGGGCCAACTGGAAGAGGAAACAGGTGGGGAGAGCCAGATACAATGTTGCTGGACCTTCAGGTGGAGGAATCCAGGGACAGAAAGCAGCATGAGACAACATTTGCTCTCACAGAGGTGCAGATTGCTGAGGCTGGGAGCAGTTTGGAGGAAGCTGCTGAGAAAGATGGGGTATGACGCTCCAGAGTGTTACACAGGAGAAGATGGGAGAGAGACCAAGTGACTCCATCTTTGTTAAGACACAGGAGTTCCAGTCACTGCCCTGAGCCAACTGCAAGCCAGCACCATGCGAATCAGGACTGCTGGTCAGTCACCAATTGCCACAGCAGCAGCAGTTTACTTTAAAGCCATGTATCTAAAACGCATATTTCTTAATAAGACCTTGGGTATAGCTGAGATTTTTTTTGTCTCGCTCTCGGGAGGCTGCTTGTACCTGTCTCTCTTTGCTTTTGCTGATTTTAAGAGTCAGAGGGAGAAAGGAGGCACATTTCACAATTATTTTCTTCTGCCAGTAACGAGGTATATATAAGCTTTGCTTCATAGCAGTGTTACATTAACACTTGAGGATGCCAAGTCTAAGCAATCTGATCTTCTAAGGGAAGCAATATTTTATATTGTAGTTACTGCTGTTTCTCAGTCTTCATTGTGGAGCACAGCAGTGTTTTTGATTAAAGACAAATATTGCTGCTGGGTACTGAGAAATTATTAGATCTTGTGAGCAGCTTTAAAGCTTTTAATCAAGGTCCATAGAACTAAACAGAAAATTTTCCAAACACCCATTCCAGGTATTAAGGCATCCTGATGACTTATCATCTTCAGGTGTGTCATGTCCTGTCCTCAGCTCTTACAAAAGGTTGAAGGTAAGACTACAACAAAGTATTTAGTAGTGAATTGGCTGCTGATATATTGATAAATTGAGATTTCTCCATAAAAAAACTTCATTGTTCCTCTACAGGGCATTACTCTGTTATACGGTGACCTTTGAGACCTTGTGAGTACATCCATACTCGTGTCTCCTGTTGGTCTTCTAGGTGGAACAGAACCAGGGAGACACTAAGTAAAAGGTGTCAGAGGAGCATTAATTTCTTTGATGCATGTGCCTCCTAGGGCAGGACAGAGAAAGCTCATAAGCACATTTAATTGTTCCAAGCTATGCACAGAGGAGGCTTATTCTTTCCAAAGTTGCCCATGCTGAGTTGTTCTTTTTTTCCCCCTAACAGAAAGAAAGTGTTGTTCATTGTGAGTGTTGTTAATTGTTACTGTCACAAAAGATCATCTCAGAGCTCTGGTAGCTTTTGCAATGTTATCAGAAATTTTCACGTAACTGGTATTTTGTTGCATAAGGCAGAACTGTCAGAGCTACAGCAACAACAGTGAAATTTTTAAAACATGGAGTTCTCTGGAATATGGGCTCTTTTGACCTCCTTTATATAGAGTAGTCTCACCTAATGGAGTGGGTTTTGGGTCTAGACAGAACGGTTTAAGACATTACCAGGCTGGAGATTATAAGATGCTGTGAAGGATCATGCAAGCACTCCTATTCCATTTCAGAGTAATAGCAGGTAGATTATAGCAAGGGCGAGTCATAACCCAGGTGACTTTGCAGTGAATTGGATTAGAGACATTTGCAGACCTTCTTTGTGAAGGAGGAGGAAACTTCATGTTGAGAGGCTAAGGAGCACAGATGGGGTCACCACTTACACCTCTGCAGCTACTCCTGAAATGACTGTCATTACACCCGACCACATACCCTACTCAAACAATAAAGCAACTGCAAATTACACAGCAGCTCCATCACTGGCTGCCTTGTGCTCCCCACATGAAGGCAAACTGCTGGACCTTCACTGGCTGCCATGTACCATTGACTTTGCCCTACCCAGGGGCTTCTGCTCTTAGAAAGGAGTTCAAAAGAAGATTTAGAAATTAACATAACTATCAGCAAATACTTAGAAATACTGACAGGTGTCTGTCATACCTAAGATGTAAAATGCATTTTGCCAGGCTTTTTGAAGTGCTCAAATATGAACATCTTATCTTTAAAAAAGTAAAGGAAGAACATCTCATTTAGAACTGAATGCGTGGGCTGGTACCCAAAAGCTGAGAAATAAATCATTGTACTGTTGTTGTAGTTCTCCTCAGACCCAGGAAATTCACAGTGTAAACTGTATTCAAAAAGTTAACAGATTTTTATATAGAAATATAAGGTAAGACATTTAAAGAACTTTAACTCAAAAAACTGTATAGAAGCATTATTCAAAGCATTATTCAAAGAAAATGCATCATTCCTCCAGAAATAGCTTCTTGGAAAATATTTTTACCTTCTCTGCAAGTACAGATATTGAAACTCTTTTATCACCAGAAGTCACCTTATATTCTGAATGATCCAGTTCTTGTGTCTGTTTCTCATACCAGTCTGACATAATTAAACCTGCAGAGTGATGGAAACATGGCCTTGTACAGTTATTGTCTCTAAAGCAATCCAAATTTACCCTAGGATATAAAATTTAAATTGCTTCCCTTCTGACGTATGTAACCTCACCCATAATAAGAGACTCTGTGATGACCAGAGAGTAAACAAATCTGGTCATGGTGGTTAAGCAGAGAAACCAAGCTTCCAACTTCAGCTTTGTGGCCCATCTTCATTTCCCAAAATCATTCTAAATACAGAAAAAGGTGTCAGGTTATTGACATGCTAAAAAGAAAAAGCCCTCAAACCTCCAAGTCAAAAGAAGCTACGAACTAATATAAGCAGCCATGTGACTTCTCTTCCAGCCCAGCCAAACACATTAACAGCTGGGTTTCCTAATTCTGTAGGTTTTGCGACTACACTGGGACAATAGCATAAGAAAGTCACAAGTTATAATAACAAAGCAGTGGGCAGTAATACACCTAATGTACTTAATAGGGCCAGTTGAGTGACGCGTTTATAGCGGGCACAAAGAGAAAGGGTTTCTTGCAAGTGTTTACTTTTGACAAGTCGAGTGTTTTCATGAAGACAAATTGTGTCAAGCAGCATGTTCAGCCCACATACTCGTCTATTCCCTGAGGATGCAAGGGCTGGCCTTCATATCCAAATGAGGTCAAGGGAAAATTTCCATCTCTTTTCACTATTTTCTGCCTTAAAAAAAAAAACACAAACCAAAAAAAAACCCAAAAAAAACCCCCAAAAAACAGAAAAAGAGGAACACATTGGACAGGCCCAACAACTGGAGACTGTGGAGCCTGCGTGGCTTTGACTTGGACCAGTCAAGGTAAGATGTGCAGGCCTGAAGAGTCCTTTGTGTGCAACCTGGGTTTTCTGGTTAGTGGTGCTAGAGCTAATTTGCCAGCTAACTAGCAACCTCCCTCCCAGCTGAGGAACTCACAGAGTGAAATCAAAGATTGCCAGAACAGACTCAGAGCTTTCAGCAGTAACAAGAGACTGCCAAGGACATAGCTCTGGATGACATACCTAGGGTTATTTTAGCAAATGAGTGTTTCTAATGCAATGTAGATGTACACACAAAGACACAGCAGCATTGAGAAAAATAGCGTGCCTCATGTATAGCATTATGCACGATAGGTACTATTGAAATTGTGCTCTGTATAGCTGTGTAAGACACAGTGCAAACTATCATATATTGCTTATAAAATAGCTTAAACTTCATAATCAATGAGAAATGCTTTTCCTATTCTTATTCTAACATAATTTGCATCATAATAGAGCAGTGAGGCCTCAATCAGGAAAGTGACCCTGCAGTACCAAGCACTAAACAATCCAGGGATAATAGCTATTTCTTGAGTTCAATTTTATGTGCAGTGAATCTTATAATTAGGACACAGAACCTATCAAAGAAACTCATATTTAGAGAAAACAGTCTAAACGTATTTTCATCAAATGTACAGGAAGCAATAATCTGCTTTTAAAACCTGCCTCATGAAAGGTAGGCACCAGCTAAATGAATCTATTGTCTGTGTAATGAAGCTGTCCAAAACATTCCTTGGGATAATAAACTAGCACTCCCCAGTGCAAATCATAACACATTCTTAAGTGCAATAACACTGGGACAGCTGAGCTAAAAAATGGTTCAGACACAGTATTGGCCCTTCTCAGCCTCTTCCCTTTTCTGGAAATCAGATCAGAGACTGCTTGATTCTCCTGAGCTCCAGGCAGGTTATAGACAGAGAAATCTACCACTGTTGGTTTTCTGTTTGTTTTTTAATTACCTCGTTTTGCCTTTCCTTCCTCTTTCTTCATCACCTCCAGGACTGCTTGGGTAGGGGAAGGGGATCAGCATCTGGAGACATTTCTTAACAAGGAGGGGCCACGTGCTGGAATTTGGGTTGGATGGGTGCATTCAGAAGTTGCTCCTCTGTGTGTGGGTTGTTTTATAATTTCTTTCTGATAGGCAGACCATTTTAATCTTTTTCAATGGTAATGATGTGTGCAAGGAATGATTTTGTTGTTTATTGAAGCAGCTTAACTATAATTGCAAGGAGAGGCTATAGGAAATGGCTTTTTCATATACTTCTTGATATCATTTCTATGCTAATAATACCCAGATTACTATGTTTGAGGAAGGATATATATATTTATATGGGGGAAAAACACATTGGCAGGGCAGGAAAGGTGGCTAAGGAGAGTGATGAAAGAAAAATGCCCATCTTAGTTCAAGAGGGTGAGAATAGAAAAGACGAAACAGGTTGTGAGCCTGACTGATTTCTTCCCTGGATACCTGATATGAGAAGAAGAGTTGGCTACAACCCAATTTGTAGGACCATTTCATAGTTTGAACCCAAGCCAAAAAAAGCCTGTTGGGTTCGTGTGCTCCATTTGGTTTGCTGCCACAAACAAAGAATGTAGCGGCCAACAAACATCCAGCAACTGTTGACTTCCTCCTCTGCAGCAGCAGCAAGCTGGTTTATGGCTGCATCAGCAGATGGGGTCTTTTTGGCATAAATGTGGAGAGATACTTGAACCATGGAATAATATTTTCATTGCTTTGCTACACAATAATATCTGGGGGCATACTTGGGGGACATGGTCTGACTATTCCTATGTCTGTGATTTATTAATTTACACAACACCTGATAAAATGAAGGGTGAGATAAATTTTGCATAGGTGTAGATGCCTGCCAGGTAGTCACCTTGGACTCTGTTTGTACTTGCTGGACAGAAATCGACATTTTTAATAGGCAAACAGTCTTGATCTCCTTGAACGTCCCCTTGAGTTTAAGTGAATTAGTCAGCGTCTTTTTTTCTCTCTTGACCTCACAGGGAGGTTAGATAAAGAGTCCAGACATACATGTCTATGCTGTAAACAACTCAAATGAAATCTCACAAAAGATGTCTGGACCTGACAGAGACATGATGCATCAATAAGGCTATTGGTAACCTTGCCTCCGTTGCTCCTGGGTGGAAGGGTCGCAAGTGGTACACCTCAGGAAGACTTTTACTGGGTCCTGGCAACACCAACTACCAAAACAAGTTGGAGTTTAATGGGTAGTGCTTTCTAACTGCTGGTATCAAAAAAAAACCCAAAAAACAACTGTCTTGGCTTGCTAAACTTCTCAATCTATTTTTTAATTTCTTTTGCCTGCAACAAGTCTTTATTTAGATTTGCTGTCACTATGAGACCAGAATCTCAGTGGTTTTTACAGAGCTGAAGATACATTTAAAGGAGAAAACCAAACCCACTAACATGCATACTCAGAATATAGCTTAATCTCCTGATTCAGCTTGCTTTTATATCTTTTAGGGAGTGGGAGCAGGAGGAGAGCAGTTGTTCTGGACTCACGTACAACTCTCATGAAAAAATACTATTTCTCCAGGTTATCGGCTTAAAGAGTGAGATCTTATCCCAGTGTCTTTCATTTCCATCTTTGAGGGGCATTTTTCTTCCTCCTGAATGCAAATGTATTTCAAAGTGTGTTTCAGCCCTCTCTCTCCCCTTGTTCCTTCCCTAATTATGAGCTCTTTTGGTCTCTTAGCTAGTTGCCAGGCATCCAAGAGAAGAGTAATGAAATATCTTTATATTTATTTGAGAGTGAATCTCTTACGAATAAAGGGGGATCTCAGAATACCAGGTCTTATATGCCGTTCTAATTATATTCTTTTTCAGAAAGTCAGACTAATTCCAATTATAAGCTTACATTCTAATATTTTGCAAACCATGAGTCACAGGTTTTCTTGCGTGAGACAAGTTTTCTTGTGTGTGACCTGTAACCAGCAGCTCCTGGTTACAGGTCAGCAGGGCTTTATACTGCTGACGTGACATGTTAAGGCACACTGTTCTTCTGGAATCATTGAATCACACGTGACCAGGCCAAATTCTGTATTAGTTCATTTGTAAAAATGCACACATTCCATTTAGGCTTGAAAAAGTGCCTAAGAAAATAAAGTCCAATATTGTCCAGAATGTAATTTCAGTCTGTATTCCTCTACAAAGATTTTTCCCTGAGGTGCAGGGAAAGATCTGCACAAGTGTAATGATCACTTGGTTTCTACTTCAGCATTTCGATTGCTGCTTTTTCTTCACCTCACAAATGGTTTCAATGCGCTCACCTGTGTTTGATCATAACAGGGAATGCAAGTTCTTATCTGCACCCTACACTTTACTGGAAGTACAGGCCTCCTCATCAGGCTGGGAGGGATGAACTCAGTAAGACCATCATTTTCCTGATGTCAAGGAAAGAAAGGTCAGTACCAGCAATTGCCGATTACCTTTAGCAAAGTGAGGAAAGGAGATTAGCAAGATTGAGCTTTGTCACCTCTTGCTTTTTGGTTCAAGTCTTCAGTGAATGAAAAATCATCTGTACCTGATTAGAATTCATGTCTATCAGAAGGTATTTCAAAGAGATAGTAACCTCTGCCTGGCTCAGACTGAGGTAAGTGTTGAAAAATCCATCTCTCCTTACAGCCAGTTCAGCAAAGACAAATGAACATCGATGAGATTGGAAGCTTATTGGTTCAGAGGAAGTCATGGAGAAACATTTCCCTGGGTTTTAATGACAGTCAAGGACTCTTCAGGATGGTGTGGCATTTGACTGCTGCTCCTCTACTACCTTCCATGAATAGCACATGAAAATGGTACAGAGAAAGCTTTCATTGAAGATGGCCAGAAGTCCAGGCTTTGTATTATTTTCTTTTATTTTACCATTTATCAGGGACAGAGGCCCTGGTTATTTCATTCAGGAAAGTGCCAGACACTTTTTGAGGGGTGTGAAGAGTCAAGCAGATCCCTTAAAGAAATAAGGTTTATAAAGGGGGAGGGGGGGGCGGCAATATCAGCAATATTTAACATGTAAAAAGCTCACATTGCATTTCTTATTATCAGAGGTATAACAGTAAATCTCAGAACATTTCTAGGGCAAATACGACATATGGAAGAGGGGAAATGCAAGCCAGCCTATCTGAGAGATTCTGTGTGGTACTCAAAGGATTACATAGTAAATGGCACAGCACAAGTGACTGTTCCTGTCATATTACTGTACCTTAGCTTTGTCAGCTACTGACTGATTGCAGAGACAGTTCATTGTCCCAGGAGAACAGAGGAATTGGGAAAAAAAAGGCAACATTCTGCTTTTCTCAAAAGAGAGGTCTTTTTCTGTCTGCAGGTTCCAGAAATCGCAACTATCAAAGAAAAAAAAGAGAAACTTGAACAAAAGCAAGACGACCTCTTAGTGCAAGCTACTGTTGTAAACTGATAGTTATTTGTACATTTTTACTTACAGCAAGTAGTCAGACCAAACCTCAGGGAATAAACTCTGAAGTGTTTCTTGTGGATCTCTTAACCTGATTTAGAAGTACTGCTGCAATATCTCACAAGCCATCTGACATCTGTTTTATGTTTTGTACATGGCATCCACATGGACATGTATTTCAATGACCTGAGCTAGACTCTTCTTCCAAACAAGCCTGTAGCCCTGGTGACACCAGAGTGGGTACTTCAATGTACCCACCATATATCTCAACTTAGAAGAGCTGTGGATGCAATTCCCTTTCATTAGGAGAGATAAAAGTAGTTGTGTTCTCTAGGACTGAAAAGGCAGCAGTGAAGAAAGGAAAGATACTGAGTGCTTTTCACATTCATGAACTACTGGTTCCCATAAAAGCCACCTGGAAGGTATGTGTTTGGATCAATACTGTTGTTGTCTTATTTCTGATTTTAGCCTGGAGCATTTCCCTGTATTTCTTGTAACCTGCAAACAGACCAGAGGAAGGAGCATCTGGCTACTACTGCAGACAGTCAAAGCCTGTTTGACCAGCTCTATGGACAAGAGACGTGACCCAAACAGGAATCACAGAACAACCTCAGAAGTTTTGAAACCAGATTCTGACAAAAAGTCTAGAACTAAAACTCTGAAGAAATAATTCCTTTTGTTTTGCTGACTTTTTTCTCCTGTTTCCCTGCCTATGACTGTACTGTTGTACTTTATATCAGTTCCTCTTCTTTGTGTGCATTATATTTCAAATGTTCATGGATATATAACTCAGGTAACCAGGTAGAATGATTCACGATTTAGCATTTGCCATGTCCAAATAACTGAATCCATCTGTTGTTAAAAACAGCTATGTAGCAGGAAAGCTACATGAACATTACCATAGGCAAACACATCTCCACAGGCTTTAAAATGAGGTTTTGGGGTGGTTTTTTTTGGCAACACAAAAAATATGAAGAACCTCATACTGCGTTGTAGAAATCTCTACAATGGAAGCTCAGGAGGTCAAAGGTATACACAGACTACAGAAACAATGAGACAAATTCACAGAATACTCTATCGGTCTATTTCTGTTCCTTCACTCTGCTCTCTACACTGGCAGGAACTTTAGCCTTCAGTCTGAGAAGTCAAAAAGACTTCCTTTCAGATAATAAGAGAAAAAGAGCAACCAATTCTTATCCCGAATGTCTATCTACACTCAGCTCTCTGTGAAAGGATGATGCAATCCTTCACTAGGCTGCAATTACATTACCTTAGAATTTCTGCTTTGAATTAGACAAAGTATATTTAAATCTGAAACAAAACCTTTGAACAGTATTTTTGAAAGTAATGAAAAAGAATAGTGGTGTGACAGTCCATGCCCTTTACTGCAGTTTCGCAATTCTTCGGAGTCCATTGTTCCCAAGTGACCTATTTATCTGCTTTGAGCTAGGAATATGTACAAGATGTGGCAGGGTGGTGGCCTGATGGGAATGCTGATCTCCAAGAGCAGAACCTTTCTTTTTTTTTCACTTTGAGCTAACAAGGGCATTTGTATCTGCCTGTCTCCATGACTCATGCAGTGATTGTAAGTTATTCCCCTCTAGGAGCCAGAGGCTATCAGCTCATCTGTTTTACTGCATGCAGTAACTCACTTGCACTGTTTGGAAAGTTTTCTTACATAAATAGCTCTGTTGACAAAGGTCCCATTTCAAGATTCTACACTGGTTTCAATGGGATATTTAATATTTAATATTTAATGTTCAATATTTGCTAAAGTACCTAGTAAAATAAGATTTAAAGAGAGAAAGACTGACCTCTCCATTGTAATTTTGTAGTTGACTCCGCTGCTACTCTGGTCCTCATGCCCCTAGAGATGCTATCTCAGCAATCTTATCAACATACTTGCCAGCCTTCTTTTGTGGGTGGTATGGACACTCCTACATAGACCTCCATGTGAGTTAGGAGAATGGCAAAGTGAGAAGGAAGCAGAACAGGCAGAGATTTCGAAGCTCAATCATTTTCCTCATTTTTCTATTCCAGCAAATGATTGGTTCAGTGACTGTTTCTGTAAGGCAGGAAAGTAGCCAGCAAAGAAAGTTGTGGTTGTAGGAGGAAATACAAGCACACCAGACAATGTACCTCACTGTCCTTTTTCTGACAGTCTGGTAGCAGACATTTAGAGTAAAATCAAGACATATACAGGGGAAACTTTTGTCTCTAAAGTCTTCCTGCTCTTAAAAATAGGTCCATTGGGACTGGAAGTGATACCTGCATTTCTAGTAAACATTTGATGTTTTTTCCTGACATCAGCTTCTAGGACATATTTTGACCAATCCAAACTCCACATACTCTGATTTACCCTGCTTTGATAAAGCCTTTCCAGTATACTTAGAGATGCAAATAGAAATGGAAATGTTTTATTTATCTGTGAACAAGCAGGATCGGGGTCATTTTGGCTGCCTCTTAGCTCTCAGAAAAAAAGATGGCCTGCTCTCAGGATAAATGACCATCAGTGAGAAGGAAAAAGTGGCTCTCCTGGAGCATGCTTCATTCTGTGACAGCAGTGGACACAAGTAGACTCTAGCTGACTATGAAAGAAAACATTTCCATTGATAGATTTCATGTACCTATGATGATTTTCCTGGCAGCTCTTTAGCTTCCTAATCCTTTTCTGCAATAATAAAGAACATTTGGTCTGCTACTTAGATTAGAAGTTCGGTACATATGCAAAGTGAATAGGAAGTAAATCAGCAGAGGATGCATTTCTTCCAGATGAACAGACCTATGTAAATGTAAGGAATTAAGAAAATCTTTGCTAACCTAGATTATTTATGTGATAAAACATCTGGGACCCTGTAATTTTATTTTAAAGACCAAAAAAACCCACCACTTCTACAATGAATTTTCATTTGATTCCACTTCTTTTAGTTAAAAGTTCAATTTGAAAGAATAACATGAGGAAATTTCTAGTTTGAGTCCACCCAGCTGTAGATTTCTTGTCATGCAGTTTCATGCAACAGTAAAATCTCATTCTCCATTAGTGTTACACTTGTACTTACTTTGTCTTCCAGCACAAATTTTAAAGCAAATGCCAAGCAATTTGTTGGGATGACACAAACAATACGAATGAACCTTAAGTGAGACATTCTTTATCAGCTGCTAACAGCATCTATCCATTCTTCATCTCAGAAATGATGTAGATAAAGCATTTCACATGCTTAAGAAACTTTCAGTACACCTATCCAACATAAATAAGGAATACAAAATCAGTCAAATTTAAAATAGAAAAAAAAAAGAATATCCTATGAAAACCTGAATTACCATTTTAACTATTTAAAGGATACCAACCACATCCTAGGTTGCATCAAAAGAAGTGTGGGGAGCAGGTCACAGGAGGTGAGACCTCTGCTCTTGTGAGACCCCACTGGAGTACTGTGTCCAGCTTTGGAGTCCTCAGCACAGGAAGGACATGGACCTGTTGGAACTGGTCCCGGAGGAGAGCCACAAAGATCATCAGAGGACTGGGGTATCTCTCCCATGAAGACAGGCTGAGAGAGCTGGGGTTGTTCAGCCTGGAGAAGAGAAGGCTCCGGGCAGACCTTATAGCAGCCTTTCAGTACCTAAAGGGAGCCTATAGGAAGGATTAGGAGGGACGCTTTATGAGGGAGT
>VXAK01013148.1:1444-11674 GCA_013399435.1 Arenaria interpres | reverse complement strand
CTTCTTGCCCCGGTGCCGGACCCTTTGTACGGCAGTAGCCAGATTAATTCTAGTTGTGCTTTGGCCCTTCTCATTTTCTCCCTTCATAACCTCACGACCTCCTTGTAGTCCTCCTGAGCGGCCTGCCCCTTCTTCCAAAGGCCATAAACTCTCCTTTGTTCCCCCGAGGTCCAGCCAAAGCTCTCTGTTCAGCCAGGCTGGTCTTCTTCCCCGCTGGCTCATCTTTCAGCACGTAGGGGCGGCCTGCTCCTGCGCCTTTAAGATTTCCTTCTTGAAGAACATGCAGCCTTCCTGGACTCCTTTGCCCTTCAGGACTGCCTCCCAAGGGACTCTGTCAAACAGGCCCCTAAACAGACCAAAGTCTGCCTCCTGGAAGTCCAAGGTAGCAGGTCTGCTAACCACATTCCTTACTTCTCCAAGAACTGGAAACTCTATCGTTTCATGATCGCTGTGCCCAAGACAGCCTCCAACCATCACATCCCCCACAAGTCCTTCTCTGTTCACAAACAACAGGTCCAGTGGGGCGCCTTCCTTAGTTGGCTCACTCACCAGCTGTGTCAGGAAGTTATTTTCTACAGGAACCTCCTAGACTGTTTCCTCTCTGCTGTATTGTATTTCCAGCAGACACCTGGTAAGTTGAAGTCCCCCATGAGAACAAGGGCTACTGATCTTGAGACTTCTCCCAGTTGCTTATAGAATATTTCATCTGCCTCTTCATCCTGGTTGGGTGGTCTATAACAGACTCCCACTGTGAGATCTGCCTTGTTGGCCTTCACCCTGATTCTTTCCCATAAACACTCGACCCTATCATCATATTTCCCCAAGTCGAGTCTGTTTTGCCTGTGACAGTAATTGGTGAGTGATCTTCCCGTCCTCATCTCGATTTTCATTATATTTTCTCTCCCCTGTCCTGCTGAGGAGGGGGAGTGATAGAGTAGCTTTGGTGGGCACCTGGTGTCCAGCCAGGGTCAACCCACCACAACGTGTTACTTTAAACCTAGATTTCATGGCTAACATGGTCCTGAGTTACTGCTAGAATAGGATGTGTTTTCTCACCTTGTGAATTGATAAAAGTTTGGGATTTACCCATATGCTCCAAACAAAGAAAAAATAATTATTCAGTCTTTTGTGATTTACTAGCAACATTTCCGTCATTTTTACAGTCCATATGATTCTTAGGACTATCATAACCCTCCCTAAATGTATCACTTCTAGTGATGAGGGCAGCAAGGGACATGAATGATGCTGTGTTTTTTGCAGATGTGATTGCCATTTACAGAACCGACTCACGGGAAGTAGTAACTCTACATAAAATATTTCATCGGACTTGGCTGATGTTTTATCCCAAGATGGTGTGTTGAGGCAATAAAGAGCAGTCACTGTTCTGAGCATCTGTTGAAAGGGCAAGGTCAGCTTAAAATCTGACCAGTCCCTCTTTGTTTGTCAGTACTAGGTCCAGTAGTACACCTCTCCTTGTTGGCTCCTCCACCACCTGAGTCAAAAAGTTGTCATCAGTGCACTGGAGGACCCTCCTGGACTGTACGTGCCTGGCTGTGTAGCCTTCCCAGCAGCTATCAGGGTGAGTGAAGTCCCCACGAGAACCAAGGCCTGTGATTGCGAGGCTACTTTCAGCTGTCTGTAGAGGGCCTCATCAGCTTCCCCATCCTGATCAGGTGGCCTGTAATAAACCCCCACAACAGTGTCCCTCATATTGGCCCGCCCCTTAATCCTTACCCACAAGCTCTCAACTCTCTTTATCTGCCCCCAGGGAGGGCTCAATATATTTCAGTTGCTCTTTCACATAAAGAGCAACTCCACCACCTCGCATTGCTGTCCTGTCTTTCCTCAAAAGGACATAGCCATCTATGACAGCATTCCAGTCATGTGAGCTATCCCACCACGTCTCAGTAATTGCGATGAGATCATGGCCCTGTGACCGCACACAGATCTCTAGTTCTTCCTGTTTATTCCCCATGCTGCGTGCATTCGTGTATAAGCATTTCAGAGAGGGAGTTGAGCGTGTAGTTTCCAGCCTTGAGGGGTGGTAGGCCTTCTGGCTCTCAAAAATACTAGCCTGCTGCCTCACAAGTGCTGAGCTACTACACCCAGGCACCTTTCTAGCAAGCCCAGTTACATCCCCATCCCCCTTTGAATCTCGTTTAAAGCGCTCTCAATGAGCCCTGATAACTCTTGCCCTAGAACCCTTTTCCCCCTTTGAGATAAGCTATTCCCATCTGTTACCCTCAGGCCTGGTGTCTTGTAAATCAAGTCATGATCAAAGAACCCGAAGTCCTGCTGGTAGCACCAGGCTCAGAGCCAGGCATTGATCTCTATTGAGCTCTTCCTATTTACACCCTCATCATTCCCTGCAACTGAAGGGATAGAGGAGAACACAACACGTGCTCCAGATCCCTTGACCAGTCATCCCAATGTCCTGAAATCTTTCTTTATTGTCCTTGGACTTCTTTTCACTACTTCGTCAGTGCCTACCTGGAAGATCAAAAGGGGGTAATAATCTGAGGGCCATACTAGGGAAGGAAGTTTCTTCTTTACATCATTAACCATCGACTGAATAACGACTCTGATGTTGAACTGAATGATGATTCAGTATTTCCCCTTACAATGTTTTCAAAATTATTTTCATCATTTTACCTGCTTGAGTGCCCTGTTTTACATCTCTCTAGAGCTGCATCAATAAAGACCTAATGTTCTACCTCTCCAAATGCCTCTCAGATATTGAAAAAAACATAATATACATCACAAATAGCGAACTTTTGATGTTCTTTTGTCACTGGTTGACTCTCACTCCAGCCAGCATTAATCTCTGTTACTCTCTTGACACTGTTCTGTTATGAGGCTTAAAGTGTGCCTGTTACTTCGCTGTGCAGGGATAGATAAAAAAAGAGACTAAGGGGAGGAATAATAGCTCTGTAGTGAAAATAAACACAGTCTTAGATGCAGGTAGAGTCAGGATTAGCAGACTTCCAGGCACACTGCAGAAGGCAGCTTATGCAGTTGGTCTCACATTGAGATCCTTTGCATTATCAGCATCAAAGCATTCACAGTTCTGCCCCAAGTTTCATGTTTTTATTTTTATTGTTTTGGCAACTAAACTTAAAGGTGGGAATGGGGGAGCCCACAGGAGCTGTGAGGTTGACAGAAACCGGGGAAATGACTAGAGCAGGTATAGGGGCAAGGGAGGGAGGCTGAGGAGCTGTGGGAGTTGGTGGAACAGCCGAGAAAGGAACAATGAAAAAAACTCCAGCAGGGAAACCATAGCGCGGAAGATGGGTGGGGAGCAATGAAGAGGAGAAAGAGAGGTAACATCAAGCAGGCAGATCTACAAACCATTTGGTCTTATATGTGTTCTGACACCCTTGCTAAAATAAGCAGAATAGTTCAGATGGCTGACTGTACACCTAGGAAGGCCCAAGGTACTCTCATCATATGGTGCACAGCTCCTAATGAAAGCCTAGGGCAGTTCGTTATTAGCTTGTTCCTGCAAAACATATAAGATGCGCACTGACAAATTAATATTGCACCCTGAAGTTGGAGGATTTTCTGACTTTTAGTATTTGGTCTCTCAATGTCAACATTACTCTTACTTTGTGCATGTATACATTCAAACACATCTAAGGAAACTTAAGCAAAACTACAACTTACTGAAAAGCCATATTCTCAGGTTGTCATCAGAGTGCCATGTTAAATCTTTGACTTGCTTAGGAAACTAGAAATGTGTTAAAAATGCATTCAGACTTAATTAGATGCGATATCCCTGTTAAAAAAGACAAACCTCAGATCGATCTGCTCACATGAAAATACCACGTGATATCTTTTTAAATTTTTCTTTAAAAAAAATAATCCTCTAAAATGTGTTTCTTTTATCCCATTGCTTGTCATTATTAGCAACCACTGGTAGGCAGTATGCTCTGCTGTAGCTTATTTCTCTTAAGAAAAAACAAATGGATCAGGGCCACCCATGTCTAATGGGGTTTTTTTTACAAAAGCAGTTTTGAGGAGTGAGGCTGTTCTCTCATCCCCACACTCCCCCTGCTTTTCCTGCTATGAATGTTCTTCCAAACTGGCTCTGCTCAGTGCATCATTTGTTATCCCAGGTCTCTTCATGAATAATAGGCAACAGAGTGTAAAGTGCATCGGTTTCAAACTGACTCTTCTTCCTTTATTAGTTACAGATGCAAGCAAGGAAATCCAGAGTCTTCCACATTAAAGCCCGTAACTTCAGCAGAGCTGTTCCAAGAAAACCTCCTTTGAGTCTCAGGCAAGAAGATCAACTATTCACCAGGCAATATCAAAGGAAAGTCCACACGTTAAAGGAATTCAGCTTCCTGTCCCAGCCAGCTCAGCACCACTGTCTTTAGGAGGTAAATCCACAAACTCAGATCTTCTTCCTCAGCAATCCTGAGCAGATCCCATTCTTCTGCATATCCCCCAGGTAAGAGGGCAAATATGTTCTCCTCTTCATGAATTTGGCAGAAAGACTCTCTGATTAACCACTAAAGCGAGACCTCTTGACCAGGAACATTCTATTCTCTCTTTTCTTCTGGAACTAGGTAGTTACAGACATAACTCTGTGTGCAGAGTGGATACCTCACATGTGGTGATAACAATACTTCTACCCAGACACCATCTCCCTGGATCCCTCCAGTCCCTTCACCATGTTAGCCCAAAGTTATGGCTACCAGCACCAACCAAATAGGAAAAAACCCCAGTATCTGACAGTTAATTAAATTATGTGGTGAAACAGCAATAGGATTTTACGTGAAAATAAACTTTAATCAAGTCTAGAATTGCTGATATTTAAACCTAGAATTGCTGATATCTAAACCTAGAATTGCTGATATCTAAGCCATACCTCCCAAACATACCTTCCTACACATCTCCTAAAGGACTTGTGAAGCTTATTTACAGAAACGTGTCTTTCCTGCTATGTGACAGATGCACACAAAAGAAGAAACTGACTTAAACAAAAACTTTGAAGTTAACCACAGATAAAAGTGCAGGCACAGTAACGAGGGAAATATTTTTGTTCAGCATTACTTGCGACAGTTGGTATGACTCTCAATAAGAAATGTGTAGTTGACTCTGTTGCTTTCAGAAAGGAGTGAACTCTGGAGAGACATGAAGAAGCAAGCAATTATTCAATCCGTGTTCATTCTGTGAGACCACAACTTCCCATATAAAAGATTTCTGCAAGAACATCACATGCTGCAACAACAAAAAAATTATTTATTAGATTAATTTTATCAACAGTTTATACCTGGGACAGCAGAGGACTAACTCAGATCTAGAAACTTCCTTTTATATTCCACTCCTTATTTCCATTCACCTCACACCTTTTTTCTTTATATGCAAACAGTAGAACCTTCCCCTTGTCGAGGAACTGTCATTCTTTTTTTTTTTCCAAGTAAAATTGGAAAAAAGTTTTTAATTATCTTTGCACTACAGTTGAGCCTATAAAGCTAGTAGTATTTACATTTTTAAGTATACTTCTCAAAAAATTAAGGCTGTTATGGGGCTTTTCAGAATCTCCACTGGCTATTAATATTTCTACCATTATGCCTTCACTCATCAAGGTAAGATCTATAAAAATGATACCACAAATATTCTTGCTGAGATCAGCTTAAGCCAAAGTAGTAAATTTTGCATAATGTTCATTTCACAGATGCTGAAGTGTATTCTCATCTGGACTGTAGTCTGAAACATGATTTTTCAGTTCTCAAGCCACTTTCAAACAGTTGTCTTCTGAATGCTAATTTCGCTTCCATGTTGGCAGATTCATATAGAACATGTAATGAATGTTGCCATCGTTATACTCTCCATTTAGTAAACAGTATGAAATAAACCTACATTCAATGGCAATAATGCAACTTAGTCCAATCCCCAGGTACTCTTAAAGTGGTTCCTCTTCATTTACACTTCTTAAAATCATAGAATCATAGAATAGTTTGGGTTGGAAGGGACCTTTAAAGGTCATCTATTCTACCCCCCCTGTAATGAGCAGGGACATCTTCAACTAGATCAGGTTGCTCAGAGCCCCGTCCAACCTGACCTTGAATGTTTCCAGGGATCACAGAATCATAGAATTCTATGGGTTGGAAGGGACCTTTGGAGCTCATCTAGTCCAACCCCCCTGCCAAAGCAGGTTCACCTAGAGCAGGCTGGACAGGAACGCATCAGGTGGTCACGAACCTGATCTTCTCTTACAGTGGGGGGGACTTTGCTCCTCCAGTCCCTGTCTTGTGGTCCATCCCCACTCAAGAGATGTGAGAAGAGAGGTTGCCAGTGAAGACTGAGGCAAAAAAGTTGAGTACTTCAGCCTTCTCCTTGTCTGTTGATTGCCAGTAGTGTTCATCTTGGGGGGGTACACTTTCTTTGACTTTCCTTTTCTGGTTGACATTCCTGTAGAAGCCCTTATTATTATTCTTTGTGTCCCTTGCCAAGTTTGGCTCCAGCTGTGCCTTGGCCTTCCTGACCCCATCCCTCTTCCCCCTTTGAGAAAGATGAATTCCAACTGATGCCAGCAGGCCTTGTGCCATGTAGGGCATCCCATTATTGAAAAAAAACCCAAAATTGTGGCGGTGACACCAACCATGGAGCCATGTATTATTAATCAACAGGGCATGTCTGTTTCTTCCAGTATTGCTGCCTGCAACTGGGAGGAGAGAGGAAAAAATTACCTGTGCTCCAGATTCCCTTACCAGCTGTCCCAAGGCCCTGAAGTCTCTTTTGATTGCCTTTGGACTGTGTTGTGGCTTCATCGTTACCCACGTGGGAGAGCAGTAATGGGTACTAGTCTGAAAGCTGTACCAGGCTAGGAAGTTTCCTAGTGATGTCCTTAACCTGGGCCCCAGAGAGGCAGCAGACTTCCCTAAGAGGAGGGTCTGGACGGCATATTGGATCCTCTGTTCCCCTCAAAAGGAAGTCACCTACAACTATAATCCATCTTTTTTTCCTTGTTGAGGTGGTCGTGATACAGGGGATAAGCCTTTCTGACTTGGCAACACCTCTGGTGTAGATGGACCGTCATCCACATGATCCATTGACTGGCCATCCACATCCAGAGCCTCATACCTGTTGTACAGAGGCACCTGGGAAGGCAAGGTGGGCAAGGAGGGTGTGGGGAGTGAGGAATTGTGGAGACGCGCTGCTGAGCGAGAGCTCGGCAGGTGTTCTTGCAGTGATGGGAAGGAAGCCTTGCGAACAGTAAACAATGTCCTTATATGGTAATGTGAAATAGATAGCAAGCTAACAAAATAGATAACAATACCAAAACAAATAACAATGACTAACTAGCCTAGGCGCATGAACACTTGTATGTAGCCAATTGTATTGCTCATAAAGGCGCGTGGACAGGCCCCCACAACCTACCTGTGTAGAGAGCACAGCGCGTGATCAAAAGAGAGAAACTATATATGCTGTAAAAATGAAACATTAAACGTCTTTGCTTCACCACTTGGCAGAGTCCGTGCCCTTTGTTGCCACAGGAGGGGATTTGCCTGAGCGTTGACTTGCCTCCATTCACTACTTTCCTTTAAGCTCCTGCCTTCAGCCTGGCAGGGGGAGGATACAGGATCCCCTTGATCTTTTTTTTTTTTCTGGTAGCTGTTCCTGTTTCTGTCTTGGGGAGGGTAGAGCATGGTTCCACCAGTCTATCTTTTTTCTCAGACTGATCTGAGTAAACAGATTGCAGTTTCATTTCCAAGTTGCCAGTAGAGGGGACACCATTTCTTTCAAGAAGTGCTCAAACTTAGCAAAGAATTTTTCAGTCCTAGGATATCTTGGTTCCGGCGGGGACAGGGTTAATTTTTCCCAGGTTCTGGCAGGGGACACAAGTATTCCATACCACGTTAGCCATACCCAGTCTATAGCCAGGAGCTGGCTGGGGGAGGGGACAGGAAGTCACAACTTGGGAGCAGGCTGGGGTGTCCCAGGTTCAGTGGGCGAGTGGTGGTATCCTAATCGTGTCACATGTGGTGATAACAATACTTCTACCCAGACAACATCTCCCTGGATCCCTCCAGTCCCTTCACCATGTTAGCCCAAAGTTATGGCTACCAGCACCAACCAAATAGGAAAAAAACCCAGTATCTGACAGTTAATTAAATTATGTGGTGAAACAGCAATAGGATTTTATGTGAAAATAAACTTTAATCAAGTCTAGAATTGCTGATATTTAAACCTAGAATTGCTGATATCTAAGCCATACCTCCCAAAAACTTAATCTATGAAAGTCATGAAACCAAAAAGAAAACCTACAAAACTTGGAATGGCTTACCTTTGGGACTATCTGACACCTTCAGACATAGTCCCTTACCTACGGGAACTCTTGTTATAGCCCTGGTTGAGTTCCCCTCTGTGAGTAGTCATGTGACTATTGTATTGGGGCCACCTTTTGGATCTTATTTGCTTTCAAGCCAACTCAGCTGGAGTTGCACCAATGGAGTGTTTAAGCCTTCCTGTGCCTTCATGGACCTTCCTCAGGCCACAGGTGGCCTCTCTGGGGATTATGCACTCAATGACATAGCTGTTCCAGTTCCCAGTTTAACCCTCTGAGGACTGCGTAACAGGTAAAGCATTTACAGCCTTTGCAAAGAAAACTTTTTACTGTGCAGCCACTCATTTCACTTACAGGTAAAAACCAAGAGAGTTAAGAGTTGGGCAAAAATTAATGAATGTCTTTTTTTGGGATCCTCAGTACACCTAGGCAGTATAACTCTTCCTGCTCCCCCATATTCCTGCTCACTCTTCCAGTCTGGTCATAGTGAGAACTTCCCATTTACTGGGTGTTGCCATTCTCATTCCTCTTTGAAACTTGCTCACCAAGAGTTATTAATAATCTGCAGCTGGTACCCTTTATTGCCCAAGCAAGACAGCTCTATTGGTTATTACCCTTAAAGGAATATATCTGTTTCTCAGAGAGTCTTCCTTTCCTGACATAAAATAGACAATTCAGATTGCACTGAAAGTTATGGGGAGCTTGTAGAACAGCATAAATGCACATTGCAGGGTTCCCTGGCCCACCACAGCCAGGGCTCTCATTGCAGCCTAGGTTAGAGCCATGTGTGTTGTCTTGCCCAACATGGGGCAAAGAAAAACTGCTTGGAGAACAATCATCTGGCAGCCTGTGTGTATTCTTTGTACCACCTCTGAGGAACATGAAACTGTGTCCACGTAATTAAAGAAACCATGGCACATTCAGTCTTATTCTGGCACTAAATCTCATGTTTGCTTAATTTCTCTTTTAAAAATAATTATGACTACACAATTTATTCACTGGCATATTTGTTTGGTTTTATCAAACCTGTTTTTCTTCTTACGATAGCATGTGATCATCAACTGTTTAAAACTGACAGATTTATTTGTGCCCGGTGTGGGGTGTGAGCTTCCAGTTTGCTCAGGGAATGGTGTTCCTAAATGAAATGTTATATTGTACCTTTAGAGAGCTTTGTTTGAAGTTAATAGATACAATGCTGCTGAACCTGCTGAATATGTTGCATGGTATACTTGCTCTTTGTATTTGTATGCTGTGGTTTAAATGGGCTATCTTTGTATGACTTGGCATTTAGATGTATAATATGATTACTTGGATAACAGTTGTACCTGCATATCTTGGGCATCGTGTGATGGATTCTATTGCCAATTACACTTTTGGTTTCATCTGGGGAAGGTTTATTTTGCTCTTCAGTGCTTATCTTCAAGAGCTAGGGGATGGAAACCTTTTGGACTGCTTAGAAAATGAACGTTACTTTCAAAAGATTGTGATTTTGTTGCTGGTCCTCCTGAATGCATTGCAGGGGTGGTTTTGTGTTAAAAAATGGTGCAGGACTAGGTATTGTGCGACATGTGCTGCTGCTACTCAAATCCTGCAGGCCAATTCACAGCCGGCACAGGCACAAACCACTCCCCAAGCTACCCCTCTACGGGCACCGGCCATGCCTCTACCCCAACCCGTATCAGCACCAGCCGCTACTGTCACTACTCTAGCTGCTTCCACAAAGAGTACTGCTGCTACTCAAACTCCAACAGAACCGGTACAAGTTGCCCCGCTGACCAGGAAGCAGAAAACAAGATCAACTTGTTCCCCTGCCCCTTATAACAAGGACCAGCTCAAGCCAGACAGCATGGTGTGGCGGTGTACTCTCCCTGTTTTGCTTCCCCCCTCTACCAGCCCCGGCTCCTGCTCAGGCCTTGGCCACCATGGCCATCACA
>VXAK01013147.1:200290-256462 GCA_013399435.1 Arenaria interpres | reverse complement strand
AAAAAAAAATAAATTAATGGTAAACGCAGTATTTATTTTGTTTCCCCAAGGAAGCTATTTATTTTATTTAAAAAAAAAAAAAAATTATACATGCCAAGTTGGGTGTATTACCCAAGAGCAGTGGTAATTACTGTTTTAACGGATGCATCTTCTCTATTTCTGCTCTACGTTTTCTTAAAAGCAGCGAATGACAAGCGTTCCTGTGATCTCAAAACCTGTACCACTAGTGCTTGTGACAAAGTGTGCACGGACACTCAGAAAAAAATCAAGAAAAACTGTAGTTTCCCTGAGCATCTCAACAGCCAGCCACAAGCAACTGAACTGCCTTCATCAGCTGAGCCACACAGATTTCTGTACCGTGTTTACCTGGCTGGGGTCAGTGGATGAAATACGAGTGTGGGGTTCAGCCAGTGCTTTATACTTCAGTTTGAGCGGGATGGATGTCTGCCCAAATGCAGATTGTGTGTCTTGGTTGGTACATGGTGCATGTTGATTTAAGGTGACACAATCTTGTGGTTACTTCTTGAGCCTCTTAGCAAAATTTCTCACATGGTCTCAGAACAAGACCAGGAGACGGGAACTCTTTCTTACAAGTCCCTCAGTTTCAGTATACTTGTTTTAGCACAGGATTCTGCATGTATTGTATTGTCTGTCAAATATTTTCCTTTTTAGAAAAAACAAGTCGCAGTCTCAGTCTTGGCTGGAGGTTCTGATTTAATTTCTTTCTAAGTGACTTAAGTGCTTTTGCCAGGTACTGAAATGGACACCTTGGAAGCGTGGCTTCCCTTCAGCGCTGTGAGCCTTCCTCATCCCTTTGTTCTGCAGGGACTAACCGGGTAGCTACAGGTTCTGAACAAGTGCGGCTTTCACAGAGATCTTCTGAAGAGCTTAAGAAGACGGCGTCGTAACTGTTCATCTCTGCTGAGCCCAAATGAGGTTTAAAACGCAGCCTGTCTTGCATCTTTACCAGTGAAAATAAACAAACACACCCACCCATGTGCATGCAGGTGTTTTTAAATCAAGCTGTTGCAAATCTGAAGCTTACCTGTCTGTGGAGAAAGAAGAAAAAGATGGTCAAGTATGTTGCTCTTGGAAGGCTCCAAGCGCTCCCTCCACAAGGTCACAGCAGGTTGGTGAGTAGCTGTTGCCTGTTGCTTGTCTCAATCACCTGTCCTCACTGGTGCCTTGGCGAGCATCCTGAGTGGTCTTGTGCTGTATTTCACTCTGATCCTGAAATACTCTGGTGCATTTCCCGTGCTGTGTCCTTTTATTGTTTTTAACCCCTGAGTGTCCCTGGCTGCCTCTGTAAAGAAGGTCATGGGCTTCCCAAGTAGTACCTCCTACCTCTGCAGCAACAGGCTGTTTGAAAACGGTCAAGTGACCAGAAATCTGTATGGTGGGATTTGTGAGAAGTCGTGAGAGTCTGTGTGTGGCTTTCAAGTTCATGTAATTGTAGTGGGGGGCCTGTAGGCATCCTGCCTCTGGCGTTCCGCTTTTCAGTATTTTTAACCTCTTCTTGATGCAGTTCACCCCTCTGAGACATAGTGAAGTTTTTCAGGCTCAGCTAATGCAGCGTGAGACAGCTGATAAGAAACACTCAGGGGAGAGATCTATATGGAATGAAGGTAACCTGAATAGAGCCCAAAAGGTTTGGCCATTCAGTGTCTGGCCCGTTGAAGAAGTCATTGCCACAGCTGAGTCAGTGGTCACTCAACCCTGCCGTTCCGTCCTAGTTTCCAGATGACTTTGCAGGGTTTACACTTAAGACACAACAGAAGTTTCAAAGCGCTGCCAGCTCCTCTCCTGCTTGCAGCTCTGCTCCCGTTTACTGTGACTCCTGCTCTTGCATAGCGGTATAGAAATGACTTATCTGGGAAACTGATAGCCCTTTAAGTTTATTTTGTAGAAGCAAGTTTCTGCATCTGTGGTCAGAGTTGGCAAGTGGGCCTGAGTAATGACTGCTCTGGGTGACCGGCCTTCTGCCCGTCATTCCCAAACCCCCTGTTCGTGGATTTGAGGCTACAGTTTAGTTCACGCTCCCCAGCCTGCTTCATCCAGCACAGCTGGGCATGTGCAGCCGTGTGTGAGAAAGCAGAGTGGAGGTTGCCCCCAGGTCTTATCGTACTCCTCTCCTGCAGTGGGAAATGGGAATGGAGGTGGTAGTTGTTACTACGGTCGACGTGATTTGAAGTGGAGGCAGGGGCTCCTGGGAAGAGTACACTGAGCTCTGCTCTGAGCGAAGCTCCTCACTCCTTAGTGCTGTGCTAATACGATTTCTCTCCTTCCCCCTCAAACAGCCACACGTTTTGAATGAGCCTGTCTGCCCTGAGTCCTGCTCTGGAATTCCTGATTTCCTGCTCTGGGAAATAAATGGGAGTCGAGTCGGTTTACCGTCTTTCTTTGGTTTTGTGAGAATAAATTGACCAAGGTATGTTTCAAACCGATAAACCCCAATCCTTCTGCTTTCACAGTTCGCTCACAAGGCCCCACAAAGGTCCAGATACATTTCTGTCGTTGTGGGCCCCTATTTCAATGGCTTGAGACTTGTGTGGTGGTTTTAATGTTTGTTTGGTGTTGGTCCCATCCATATCCCATCTCCCGCCACCAGATGCTACAATTTGTGGTGCTTCTCTGGTAATAATGAGAGCTATGGAAACAAATTCTAGCTTGCTGTGAGGCAGACATCTGCAGTCACTCTGCTGGCCAGATTTTGAAACTCCAGGGCACTTTTTTTCCCCAGTGCCAGGGGCTTGATGTGCATCTCTGCAGATTGTGTGTGTGTGTGCCCCTCTTCTTACCCCAGTACATCTGTGACTGTAGAGTCAGGTCTGCTCGCAAGAGCTCTTTGTGCCGGCCTGGCTGAGTCCCACAAAAAGATTAATGTGATGCCAAAAAGAGTGGCCTCTGTGCTTTTTTCCATTTAGCTCACTTCTCAGGTACCTATGCGGCATGATTTGGTTGAATCACTTGAGGACTAAATATAATGAACATCAGTTTATTTTAACAGGGAGTCTGAACATCTATCTTTATAATATAAGGGCTAAGATTACATATTTTTCTATGTGAAGTGCCTCCAGTGGAAAGGGGATATCTCTTGTTTGGGGGTGGCTGTGGCACAGGTGAGACTTCTGAAGTGTGAAGGCAGGACGGTTTCTCGTCTCCATTGCACTTTCTCAGTTGCAGTTCTTCCCTGGGAGCAGTGTGTCTGCTTGTGCTGGACCCGTCCTCCTCAGCCTGGAGAGCAAAAGATGTTCTTTCTTGCTTTCTGGAAAACATTTTGAAAATGCAAGCTATCAGTGGCTTTGCTGATAGACATTATCAGGCTAGGGTTAGCATGGTTTAGCTTTGTTCCACATGCAGCTGAGAGTAATCCACATCCACACTTTAGCAAGGAATCATCCCTGGACACCGCCTGGAAAAGGAGAGACTATTGCTTTGGCAGTTCCTTCTTTTTCCTACTCGTTCTTACGTAAGATTACTCTTCACCCACTCCTACTGGAGGAGTTAGAAAGCTGGTAGCATTAGAGCTGGCATGAATGGCTTTGTTTAAATGATAACACTCTGGGCGTGACTTTTGTTGCTTCTGTGCGCTTTAGAAGGGACAGAAAGAGGTGACAGTGGTGTTTCGTGGGAGTGCCAAGACTGGCAATTCCCCAAGTTTGTTGGCAGAAGGAGGAGTTCCAGCTTGTGTATAACTCCCAGGCGCAGACTTTGGCGAAGAGATGAACTCAGTTACCTCTTGCTGCCGTGTTCTTTCTAGCAGAGGCAGATACAGCTGTATAGAGGGTCTTGCGTATCTTAGTGATACTCTTAGTGAACGTAAATTCAGGTTTTAAATGTAATATGAGAATCATATTGTCTCTGAATTTTGTGATTCTAATTTGTGTGGTGCTGCGAAGACAGAAGTTAGAGCTTCTGAAGATTCACAGTCCTCGTGCTGTTTGGTGACTAGCATCCAAGACACACGGTATCTTAGCATTTGTAATTTCTGTGACTTACCCTGTTTAATGTTTCGACTCGCCACTGATGAGCTGGATGAAGGCCTGAATAAAAAAGAAAGAATGTTTAACTTTATAACTAGTAAAAACCGTGTAGTATAATATACAGGTGTTTTTTTCCCAACAGGGTTTTGAGTACTCCAGAAACTTTCCGCTTTTCCTGTAGTAACCAAAATTGTATCAAAGAGCGTGGGGTTGTTTGGAGTTTGGAGCATTTCTGCTTCAGGCTGTGCATGATAAACTTCAAGCACAACGTTGCGTGTTTCACGGGAGGAGAAAACAAGGGTTTGTGGTTATGGGGTTTAGTCTGTCCCCAATCCTCGCAACCTTACTGCAGGTTTTACCTGGACTGATTCATTTCCCCTTCTGGTCCTCTCCGAGGAAGAGGGTGAGGCTGTAGCAGAGTCTGGCTATTCATGTTCTCTGCTGGACCTTCCTTAGAGTTCAGCACGCCTTTGTCAGTCGGTTTTGAGAAAATCAGTCTGTACACGAAGCCTTTCTCTGAAATGTGAAGGCAGCAGAAATTCTACTGAAGTTCCCACTTGCTGGTCTGGAAGTTCAGGGGTGAATTCAGGAGTTCCCTAATCTCATTTCTCATTTTCAAAGGGCTTAAGGCCACAAGAGAGACACTTTTTGTTTGCCTCCCCCCAGCCCACAGCAGCCCAGAGCTCCACTGGGAGAGCACGTTTTTCCCCCCGGCACCAAATCTGAGCGCACTGAGGTCTGAGTGACTGATTTCTGTGTCCTGTCACCTTACTGCTCAGCACAGCCACCGCTGGGCCAAGCCTATTCCTTCCACCTCAGCAACCCCACTCTGTTCAGGTCTATGAGAATTTCAGGGTTTTACAACAATGTACAGGAGCACACGCTTTTCAGAAAGGGATGCAGCTGCACCCGTTTCTTACCTTCTATACTTGCCGTTTCAAACCATTTCTGGATCTCGGTAACCGAATCTGTCTGTAAAACTTGGCCGAGTTTTTCCAGCACCTGGAAGACGCACAGGATGGTAACCATGAAGGAAGAGAAGCTGTTTCGCCACCCAGTTGTTGTGTGGGTTTCAGTTCAGCTCTAGCCATGTCAGCATGCAGTTTTACAGCTGTGCCCACTGCCCAGCCTAAGATGTCCCACCAGTTTTGACCCAGTGTGAGCGAAGGCCACCAGACCACAAAAGGTGATGCCCAGAGAGTGCCATGCACACAGTGCTTCAGAGGCACAGGAAGGAAATGGCAAGTAATGTTTCCTACGTGTAAAGCCCCTTGCGTGTGACGTGTCATATTTGCAGGCTGTGTTCTAGAGCACAAGTTTCAGCCCATGTGCCAGCTGCAGTGCTCCCCCAGTGATTCGCCAGTAGCACCTTCCAGTTAGGTGAAAGCAACTCTGAGTAAATCCTGAACATCAAATTAAGTCAGTAGAATCCATGCTGGGGGAAAAAAAATGGACAAATAACACCCCACACCATCCTCAAGAAAAATACGTAACATTATAGGAAGCCATGTATTACAGCACTCGAGTCTTACCTTCATGTCCTGATCCAGGTAGCTGAGGTCCACGTTCATGTTCTGGACATGAGCACCATGACGCAAGTTGACAGATGGAGAGGAAGGCTGGGTGACAGACACACTGCGGACTCCCTGTCGAGTTGCAGGTGGTGTAGAAGCTTGGGATTGTTTTTTTAAAAGCTGTTCCAAAATAGAAAAGAAAGTGAAAAGATTTGGCTTGACTCCATTTAGGTGGCAATTGAAGACAATGTGAAGTATGCCGCGAACGCCAGACCACAGCAAGGGTGTGCAGCAGAAAACACCTCTGAAACGGTTCCTCAGCTGAATATGGCCACATATGGGTCGTTACAGCTTCTGATGGATGGTCACCAAGAATCATAACAGGTATCTGTGGCATAATGTGTAACACTGGGCTTTTCCCTTTTGCTGAAGAAAATACGTAGAATTGTAAACCATGTTTGGCTTTGAGATATCTTTTTGAAATGGCTTTGTGTTTTGGAAAGAGCTGGATTTTGGCATAAGAATGAAAGGGATGCCAGGTAGGTACTAATCATAGAATCGATTTGGTTGGAAGCGACCTTTAAGACAGAAATCAGATGAGGAAGAGATTAAATCTGGACCTCTGTGGTCTGTTTGCCTTTCCATCGTGGGCTGGTAGTGTGCTGCTGAGCCACTACTCTTCATTTCTCTGCGCGCAGGCTTTGCAGTCTATGAACGGCCCAGGAATGAAAATGTGACCAGCAGAAGGTTCTGTTTGTAAGTGCAGAGGAAAAGCGAAAGGCAGCTAACAACTGTTAAGAAACAGTAGTTTACTGAGTGTGGCCACATGGCACTGTCCATCCATTTGGTAGTTATTTTGCAGCCAAACCCCAGTAAATAAAATTTGAAGAACTGTGTTCTGCCTGAATAAGCGAACAGTAAAAATAAGGCATAGGCTTTACTATACCTATCTCAGGAATCAAAGAGCAACATTTAGACAGACCCCCACCTTCTCAGTTCAAATAGAAAAGTTAGGAGAAAAGGGAGTCCTTATTTTGAGGATCTTAGTACTGCCAGCCGTCTTGGTAGTGCCCTCTGCTGCCCGCTACCAGTGCAGCAACACTTGCATTCCCTTTTTTTCCCTCGAGACTGTGCAATGCTCCTTGTGCTACCGTTTGTGATGAACACTGACTGAGCCCTCAGCTCTCCTGCACTGGCAGTAGAGGAGACAAGTAAATCGATAGCCTACAGCTGCGGACTGAAGAGTTATTGCAGAAAGAATCTTTTCCTGGACTTTATGAACACAGCTGCAAAGTTGGATCAAGTCTTTGTGTTGTGCGGGGAGGGGGCTCTTTCCTGTGCTTGTTTGTTGTCTAGTGTGATGTTTTTCCCCAGCGTTTTGAAACAAAGTGAATTGCATTCCCATCTTCATTGAGTTTGACCATTTTTCTTGCTAGCGAAGCACAGTGACGTTACAGAACTGAAAGTGATAGACAGTTAGAGCCTACTTGACACCATCTCCCTTCCAAGCTCTCGTGTTCTACACAGGAGATCCTCACCTCCCTCTTCTGGGTTCTGCACTGTCTTCCTGAGCAGTCTGAGACTGTCAATTCAGGTTCCAGTGTTGAGAAGCAAGAGAGAGTATGCAAAAATAAAAAGCTGTGTCTTTTTTTCCCTTACCTTTTCAGGCGGAGTAGGCTTGCTTTGAATCCTTTCAGGAACATCTGCGTGTCCTTCTGGAAATCAACAGACAGAGTGTTTTCTCAAGTTGAAACAGAAAGGCCGTAAGATACACCTTAGGTTATAATGGAGGGGGGAGGCATTCTTAATTACGAAAATGCCCGAGCCGTGTTTTAGCTCTCGCGAAGGGGATGTATTGCTTTCCTTTTCTGTTTGCTTTTACTACTTCACACAGTACATTAATGCAATTATTTGCCAAAATGCCTAAGAAATAGGAAGAAAATCCTAGAAAGTGCATTTCATAGATGTGTGCTTATAGTGCTGTGTAACCACTGCTGCAGGATGTTGCTTACAGATGGAATAAATGCTGATAATTGGGGAATTCTTAGATGTTTCGTGAGCATATAACCTCTAAAAGCTTTAAAGATGCCAGGGTAATTAACAAGGAGAAATCTTGTAAGATGTGGTGACTAACGCGCATAGAAGGGAAGAAATACTTGTCTTTTGAATGTATGTTCATTGCCCTACGTTCCCTTTACCTGGACCTGAGCTGCAGTGACACAGTGCCCTGGCTGAGACCCAGCTGCACCCTTAGCGGTGCAGGTTCCTCCTCTGCTGCCGTCCCACGCGGCAGTTTGGTGCCCCTACTCACGTGTCGTGGGCTGTGAAGTGCCTGGCTCCCTTTGCAGGAAAGCCTCGAGGCTTGGAAGGTGGTGGGTGGCAGGTGTGTTGTCCCTGCCGTTCCCAGTTGCTGTTCCCACATGTTGTTCTTGATCAGCTTCTTGCTGGGGGATGAGTGTGTCGGCAGCAGCTGGGTATTGCCCTGAAAGGACGCTTCTTACGAGACAGACCGGGGCGTTGTTTAATCCTGTGCGAAAACCGAAAGGATAAAGCCTTTACTGCAGTAAACACACAGGAAACTTAGCAGGTGATCTGTAAGGAGACTGTGGCTTTCACTGAGAGTCACAGCATTTACTGAAGAACTAGAACCCTCCTTTCTTAGCCAGGGTAAAAGGAATGCTATAAGCAACCACTGTTTTTATTGCTACCGTAAGTCGAACTAGATTTGACTTGGCAAAGAGGCAGGTCTATTAAGCAGCTGATGAGGATTTTCAGAACCTTGATTCTGTTTAGTACCTGACATAAGACAGATATTAAGCAGAAAGTAATTACGGCTCAACATTTCTGTGCTGAGAGTACAAAGATATCCACCCCATTAATCTGGCTAAGCCATGTAAGACTTTGGTCTTTATTGCCTTTGGTCTTTCTTACCTGGTTCTAGAAGAAGAGAGAGATGCACACCCAAATACATACTTTATTTTGTATGTGTTCTAGATTTTTACTTTAGGTAGATTTTATATATAGAGAGAAATATATATATGCACACACAGAGTTGTGTACCGTATATGTTGGGTGGTCAGTCTGAAAGGAGGAGTCTTGCTTTGTTGCTTCAAAGGCATCCCATCCCCTCTGAGATGCAAGAAATTCAGTTTTAGTCAGAACTGATTGGGTCCTGCATCGCCCTCCATCCCTTATCGCAAAAGTCGTATCACAGACTCATCCTCCGCCAATACCAATCCTGATGCAGTATCTACTTCTTCTGACAGTCCCCAGGGAACTCAGTAGAGCCTTTTTTTATCCCTTCATGACCCTGTGTGCCCTCTGCAGTGTAAATGTGGCCGTGTGTCAGCAATTTTCTTTCAGCCGCTGCCAGAAAGATGTCTTTGTGCAACCATACAGGGTCAGCTTCTGAAACAAAAGCCCATCCCTAGAAGTGCGATTTCTTCTGCTGAGGCAGATGGCCCACTGATTTTGAGCGTATTACTTGGAGGTGTAGGCAGAGTAATCACCGCTAGATCTAGCAGACAGCAGAGCAGCACGCTGTTTTTAGAGCACCAGGTTACTCTCATTAAATGCTGTATTGTGTAATAGGTTGCTCCTGGAAGGGTACAAGAATTATTTAGCTGAGAGTGAACTAGAGAAAGAAATTGTGACAACCTGTCTCTGGTACACCTGTGAGCACAGAAGGAATAAGGAAGAAATTATTTAGCTTGGAAGAAATTATTTGAGCTTAAAAGAAATCCCAGACAGTGTCTTGGTGAAATAGTTTTAGTGGTACCTTGTAAGGATTTTAGTGCTGCTAACCTTTATGTTACCAACCTGAGATCGTTCATTGCTGAGGGCAGGTCTGGATGCTTAGTAGACTGAAATGAAGGTAACAGCTTGTTTTTATGAAATGCCTCCCTTAGAAACAGGAAAGGGGAGCCGTGGGTCCTTTTCCAACAAAAGGGTGTTACACTGGCATTTCTCTTTGTGCTTGCCAGGGCAGTTGTCCAGGTCAACCGTGTGGTCCCTCAGCAGCTCTTACCTTGCATGTGACAGACCATCCGAGGATGGGGAACGTTCCTGGACAAGTAGTAGTAGATTTCCCCTGAGAAGTTCGACTCAGAGTAACGCCGGTTGTTCTGCGACATGTTGTTGGTATTTGTTGTGTAATCTTTCTCCTCCTCTTGCTGAGGGTCTTTCTGCAGAGCAGGTTGGCTCTTCTGCTGATTGCCTGGGGCCAAATGCTGGAGGTGAAGTATAGAACATGAGCTCACGTAGACTGAAAGGTAGCAGAAACTTCAATTACTGTTGTTCTTATTTTTACTTCTGCAGAATTTGGAGAAGCTGTAAGCACGGGAGGGTGGAAGCAAGCTGCCTGCTGTTCCTCCCCTGAGGAGTGCTGGTACGGTATGTTCTGGAGATCTTAGGGGTGTTACTTAACCAAAATAGCAGCAAACAATGTTGATAATATTTAAATTAGTAAAACTAAATGCAGCAATACCACAAATAACTGGACGTTTGACAGAACAATGTTTCCAGCCAGCACTGTCATTTTTATACGCTAGATCAAATCACACCCAGAACGTTGATTATTGTTGCAGTATTCAAAAATACTTAGAGGCTTCACATTTCCCGTGGACAGCAGTTTGTTAGAGTAGTCTTATATCTGACTGAGTTAATGGGCTCTCGAGAAAAAATGTAACTCAGGTCATTTATTGTTTTTTCAGCAGTTCTTAGTCTATACCTGGCAAGCGTGTACGTGGTGGCTTAATGGACGGGAAGGTCCAACTACCTGAGAGAGAAGTAGCGCTGTAGAGGACCTCCTTCTCAACAGGCTACCAGGTCGGTGGCACCTTTTTGCGAGCTGCAGCAGGTAACGTTCACTGTGGAGCCGGGACTCACGTCTCTCCTCAGGTGAGGGTCTTGAGCTGAGCGAGCAGCCCGGCTTGTCCGCTCTGCCAAGCAGCAGAGGGGCTGGTGATGCAGGAAAGCTCTAGAACCACTCCTGTCCCTTGTGACACCCGGGAGCTGTGTGCCACCAGGGCAGCAGCACAGCCACCTCTTTTGCCCGTCGTTAGCAGAGGGAAGAGCTTGAGTACCTCCAGTTCACCCTTTACGGTTTTAGCCCTCTTCCTCTTTAACACGAGAAGAATATTCGTAGCCAGAAGTAACCAATTCCTGTAGAGAATTAATATTTGCAAGTGGACACGGAAATAAAGGGCTGAAATCACCTGACCTTGAGGTTCTGTGGTTGAGAGAATTCACACTTTTGCACACGACTTTAGGGATGTTTTTCTTCTGGAGTACAAGTGCAGTGCTCCATAGTTTCAACAGGTGAAATTGTCATTATCAAGTAGGATTAATGGGGTGAAACGAGTAAGCATCAAAATGGTTTTTCAGGCATTGAGCAGGCAGGATCTTTGATAGCATCGTGTGATTGCTGTTTGAATCTCATACCAGGAAGAAAATCTAGAAATTGATATTGCAACATGGCCACTGGTTATGGCCGGAGATATCTCCAACGGTGCTTTGTCCATAGAAATAAGATTCCTGGTACACTGAGGTTGCAACTCCTGTCCACTTTTCAGGTCTCCTTAGAAATCCTCTGAGTTTACAAGCGTTATTCTGTAGACGCAGACATGAAGTCACAGGCTGTTTCACGGGCTCTGACTTCCTTCCCACTGCTCATATTCCAGGAGACATAGCTACCAGACATGACTTTTCCCTCCCTGTGAGGTTGGCCCAGAGTCAGTGGTTTTGGTCCCACCGGGGGGCCATAGCAGTCCATTAGCTCGTGGTCTCCAGGCCTAGCTATTTCAGGACATTGTACCTGCGAGTGACTGCTACTCATTCCATTTTTTGCTGGCTTCGTTGGTTTCTAAAGCCAGCTTGGGAACAAAGAGGAGGATAAAAAAAGCTTTGTCTCTGAGGCCAACAGTAGATCTAAGTTTCTCATCCTGATTTTAACATCTCTTGCAGAAAAATGGGGCACATTCCCTTTCGTTTTGTACTCGCCAAAAGTGGGAATAGATGGCATTGTCCACCAAGTTGGAGCAAAGTAAAAACTGGAAGAAGTGTGCGAGGTTTTTTTACACTTGGAGGGGGAAAAAAGAGGACTGTGACCGGTGTGATTCTTTGTCATGATGGCAAATGTTTGGATAACTTGCAGGCTAAGATGCTATTGAATCTTTTCAAGAAGAGAAGGCAGCTGATAGCAGAAGCGCTGAGAAAGGGTCCATGCAGCTGCTGGCTTCTGATCCTGCAGCCCAAACTGGCCTGTTACCATCTGCTTTGTTGCAAGGCTCAAGTAGAGAAGAGGCTGTTGTCATGAAGGCACAGAGGTTGCATGAAGCACGGGCTGATTTCGAGTTGTCACACATGGGGAGACAAAGTACCAGGAGCCCTGGGGCATGTGTTAAGATGTATATTCTGTTTCTGAAAGCACTGTTATCGGTTCTTTTTAAATCGGGCAGCAAGGTTGGCCTGAAATTTTGGATCTACTTCCTCATGAATGCTCTGTGTCTGTGGACGGGGGAAGAGCACAAGAGAGCCAGAGTTAACAGAAAATACCTGCATCTTTGATACACGTAAGAGAGAGCGGGCATTGTTGGAAGGAGGAATTCAAGAAATTCAAAGGATTTAAATATTATTTCTTTGGGCATACCAAGTTGGGTGTATTACCCAAGAGCAGTGGTAATTACTATTTTAACGGATGCATCTTCTCTATTTCTGCTCTACGTTTTCTTAAAAGCAGCGAATGACAAGCGTTCCTGTGATCTGGAAACCTGTACCACTAGTGCTTGTGACAAAGTGTGCACGGACACTCAGAAAAAAATCAAGAAAAACTGTAGTTTCCCTGAGCATCTCAACAGACAGCGACAAGCAACTGACCTGCCTTCATCAGCTGAGCCACACAGATTTCTGTACCGTGTTTGAACACTTGGCTTGTGTCCATTTTTGGTCCTCCCTCTGTTGTTACTGCTCTCAAATGGCGACTAGAAGTGGGATCCCTACAGGTCCCTGTGGGGTGTCGAGGGTTAGCAATCTCCTGGTGGTGACTTTATAAACTCAGCGCACTTCTCTCTGCTTTTTAAATAACCATAGAAAAGTTTCTTCTGTTAAAATACAGATTGTGGTTTGTTGCTCAAGTGATGTGGGGTTTTTTGATAGGCTTTACAAAACTCTGATTGCTTTTGTTCCAGAGACTAGATCAGCTTTTTCATAAAAGCATTGCTGTTTTTATTTCTATAATAAAAGTGCAGGATAAGTATAACCACCACGTATTGCACTGTTTCTCTGACAGAAAGGTGTAAAGCATCTTAGGGAATTGTTCTGTGGCTTAAAACGCAGCCTGTCTTGCATCTTTACCAGTGAAAATAAACAAACACACCCACCCATGTGAATGCAGATGTTTTTAAATCAAGCTGTTGCAAATCTGAAGCTTACCTGTCTGTGGAGAAAGAGACAGAAGAAAAAGATGGCCAGGTATGTTGCTCTTGGAAGGCTCCAAGCGCTACCTCCACAAGGTCACAGCAGGTTGGTGAGTAGCTGTTGCCTGTTGCTTGTCTCAATCACCTGGTCCTCCTGTCCTCACTGGTGCCTTAGCCGGCAGTTGGCATTGCTGCTGTTTACCTTTTCTCTGTTCATGCTCACATGATCAGGTCATAGGAGGCTGAAGTTCATGCCTGTTGTCATGAGCTGGCTCTCCAGGATGCTGTCCTCGGGATGTGGGAAGTGGTGAGATGGAGCAGTAAGCAAGAGTAGACTGGAGTTTCGATGGGCACAGCCGTCTAACTGCTGCTGCCATCCTCAGCCTTTCACTACCGTACAGTTCTGCAGCTGTCTAGAAAAGGTTGTTCTTGGTGGACTCATGCCGATGAGATTTCTAACCCTTTTCTAAATGCTTTAGGTGCTTGGCTGTTCATTGGTGGAATCACCAGCACTAGCCATGATTGTACTGATGTGGCGATTCACTTTCAGGCAGTGGGCTACAGCTATGCAGAAGTCCTCAGGGAGAAGGGATGGTTCAAGAAGTCCTTGAAAGGCCATCCTTGCCATGAGTTCAATGTGAAGGTATTGATGAAAACCGTTGAATTGGTTGGAGCACGTGAAGAGCATAAGAGAGCCAGAGTTAACAGAAAATACCTGCATCTTTGATACACGTAAGAGAGAGCGGGCATTGTTGGTGGGAGGAATTCAAGAAATTCAATGCAGGTGGAAGGAACTGTAAGGCAGAAGTCTTTCTTACTGCTGTTCCATTAATTTTTGAGTCAAATGGTTTATTGGGGACCACAGCTGTCTGCCTACAGAACAGTGTGTAAGCTGCAAACCTTTTTTTTTTTTTTTTTGCAATGTAGTGCAGTTTTTTACGATTGCTTGGGATTTACAAGTAGTTGCTATAAAACCAACTTAAGCAAATACCCAGCTGGAGTCATTTAAAGGGAGCTGCCGTTAAGATCTCACGTAATGCAGCATTGTCTTTATCCAAATACAAGAAATGAAAGAGAAGTTCTGGAACAGCATTTTCCTGAGGTGCAGTACAAGGAGCTTAACTTTCTTTGGTAAATGGAGGAAAGACATCATTTGGGAAAACTTGTTTTTCCCAAAGCAGAGGGACAGATTTGTTGACAGGGAAATTGAATCTAATTCTGTGAGTAGGATGCCTAAGGAGATGTACTGGTGCTTACGCTGCAGGACACCGTTTCATAATGTGTTGAAGAGATGAGGACATATGGAAAAGGAGAAACAGAGAATGGATGGAGTCAGGTGACGGGCAGTAGTGTGAGTTGCCAAAGTTATGTGTTCTGTGAGGGTTGGATACTGTACGGTTCCCACGTTCAGCCCAGACTATCGACTTCAGTGAAAGGACAAGGTAATTATTAAGGTATCAGAATCTGACGGTAATTTTGGCACTTTGCCTTTTCATGCTGTCCCTTCCCAGAGATGATCCCTATTTCTTCCACTACTAAGATGATTTTTCAATTTTAAAAGGATTAGCTCTTTTGCACATGTATTTTGTTGTCTTATCAACAAGGTTTTTCCCAATGTTAATTGAGGTTGAAATTGAAAAAAGAGGTTGAAATTGTGCCTGGGTCCACCAGTTTAGACATAATGGAGGATCTTAAGCTATTCTTGAAACTTAGTATCTCTTCCCATCGGTTATCTATAACATCTTTACCTTGGACCGCTCTCCGGTAATCTGGGCTTAATGTGAAGTCTTATTTTCAAAAGCCAAAGTCTTGTGGAAAGCATGAAAGATTTGGCACATCAGCTAGGTGGATACCTAGGGAAAACTCAGAATTAGATTTGGAGATTTACACGTGCAGAATATCCAATCCAAGAATTTCTGGACTGCCCAGAATTTCTGTATAAGAAAACAGCTAAGATGTTCTGTAGAAGCGTAAAACTGAGCCAGACAATTAAGTTTTAAAGGTATGTTAGCTCTTGCACCCAGGTAGAACCCAGAAGTTGAGAAAGATGGGGCAGATACAGCAGAGCATTACAGGTTTGTTTCAACTTCGGATCAAACAGCAACTGAACGAAAGTTTGACATAAAAGGCTGGCTGGAAATGCTTTGGGAGTTATTGATTAAAGTTTTGGTGAAAGATAATTGAAAGAAGCCTGGGTTGGTGGGTGATTCCAACAATTTCCTTTGGTTTCAAAAGTTGTTAATGTTTCTTAAGGCACTGGTTTTCAGGAAGGGGGTATCTTTGTGTCCATTGGAAGGTACCTCTGAAAGACTTGTAGTCAAAGCTGGAGAGACACAGTATCTGTTCCGAAGTGGCAGCCAACATTTTGATTACAAAAAAGTAAGATTATAGAGTAAGCAGCTTTAGCTACAGTCCTGGTAGCAGCCCTGTGCAATTTTCTATGCAGTTCAGAGGCTTATGACCTATATCAAGATAAAGATCTACAGTAAAGTAAAACCATGAAGCCCTTTGTTGTCCCCATTCCTACAATTCTCAGCTCCAGCCTTGAAGTTATACAGAAAGGAGCATTCAGGACCATATTGTGGAGATCACTTTCACAGTGTCAGATGTTCTTCAGGCAAGAGAAATACCATCTCTGTTTCTGATCACGTTTGTGCCAGTTGCTAGCTAAAATCACTTTAAAAGCAGAAGAGCCTGGGACAATAAATAGCAGCTGTGAGCCAATAAGGACAAAACAAACAGAAATCATGGATAAAAGCCAGTTCGAGGAAGGTCTGTGATCTTTTCATGTTCAGATATCTCCAGGGTACGAGGGGAGGGGCTGCTGCAACATTTTAAGATCTATATTCTTCCATGAACAGCCAGTTGAAGACACTGCAAGGCAGTTATTATCAGTGCTTACTATCAGTTTGGAGCCTGTTTACTCCTGGCTCAAGTCCAGGATTTTATCACCCCTTTCGGAAATGTATCTAGTAGGTTCAATAATGCTACGTATGATAATTTAACAAGTAGGAATATTTACTCAGTGGTTAAGTGCCCCTCGTGGTTCTGATTTCAGGATAAATCAGGCAGCGAAGTGCTTTGCTTCTCTGAGGTTTTTCTTTCCACCAGAATTGCATTTTTGATCCTAAGATATGCTGGTGGCGGGCCTAAAAGCCTCCTCCACCTCCCCTCGTACAGTGACGTGCGCAGAAAAGCTGAGGTGGGACTGAAAAGCAAAGCCAAGAGAGCTCTACAGGCAGCACATACCGCTGGGTTTGGAGGTCACTTTAAATTTTTTTTGCTTTTTGGATTTATATATTGTATGCAAATTACAGCACTGGTTGGCACCCTGGTGTTCTAGCTTGTGGCATGTTATTTAAGAAAGCACATTTATTGCTTGTTTGCAATCTACAGGTCTGGCTGTATTAATCTCAAGATTTTCAAGGTAGACACACTTGCATATTTCAGGCGTGGCATACTAAAGTACTGCACCGGAGGCAGGGATGAATCGCTGTACTGTTTTATAATAAGAAAAGACAAGGAATTTATTTCTGATAACAGAAATAAATATTCATATGTAGTGCTCTCAGGCATGTCTTAAAGAAAGATCCTTCTTTGCATCCCAGCTTCAGCTGTACAAAGTCAACAAAACTGTTGAGAAATAGGGAGGGAAGTTCTCTGCTTCACCCTGCTGTCCCCAGGAAGATCAGCTCTGGCATGCTTCTCTAACCAGGTCTTGCAGACCTCCAAGATGATGGCACCGCACGATCTCCAAGCAATCTACCTTTTTTTGCTGTCTGTGCCCAGAGAAAGTTTTTTTTTCTCGAGTATAATTTGAATCTTCCTTGTTTCAGTTTAAGTCATTTTTTCCCCTAGCTACTATGGAGATGGAGAACAGAACGTTAAAAAGAAAAGCTGCAGAGAAGATCTAGAAGAATATGATCACTGTGCTTCACCATCAGCCATCATTGCTCTGCTCAGGAAAGCTCAGATTTTCATTGCTGAGCTTTGTAAATTTCGGGTAGTGCCAGAACTATTACTCAGCAGTCCTGAGCAGCTGCTGAACAGCAGAATACATCCAGGGACCTTGACAACTGTCTAATAAAACATCAGAAAGGAATTACAGACGGTATGGCTCATTGAACCTGAAAAGAAAGTCTCAGAAGCAGGAAATATGACGGGGATGTGGCAGAAAGTCAAACCTTCTGGCTGAGATGGGCAAACTTTCTTTTAGTGGCATGCAGCAGGGCGGCCACAACAAGGGGGCCTGCTCTCTCGTCCCCTTCCCGCTGAGACTCAGCCCCACTGATTACAGGTTGGACACAACAGACCCACCAGATTTCTGAAGAATGGGACCCCAGCAACATTCTCTGCATCTGTGTTGCGGCAGTTTCCCAATCACTGTACTAGTGCAGGTTAGTGTACTAACCCTCTGCTTGTCCTTTTCCTGGATTCAGGTCAATTTATCTTTGATTTGGTTTCCACATCAACTCATGTCCCATGTCATGTGTGCTCATTGACCCTGTGTTTGCGATTGTGTTTGATTCTAGACTTGACTCCGTAGGCGGGCATCTGAATGATTTGAGTGGAAGACGGCCCACTTACTGCACCCCAGAGCCAAGGACTGGGACTACTGGACTTGCCTTTGAACTATTGTTACCTACTGACATCAGTCCCTTCTTTGAAACGGCTTAATAATCTGAACCTTCCTTTGGAAGCTTTGAGGAAGGTCAGGTATCGACTACTTAAACGCATAGTTAGCTGAAAAGCAATAGATGATGAGGATGTAAATGTGTGTTGGTTTATGGATACTGTCACGCTGCTGATGCACACTTTGCAATCATGTAGATGGCTGTAACAACACGTTTGGAGGTTAATCTGTTTTGAATCAGTAAGGTGGTACCTCAGTGTACGTGCTGTTGCAGAACCTCCAGGGGAAGATTTTGCTGTGCGCTGGGCAGATTTAGGTGGCTTGTGTGAATTAACAATGCATTTACCTGTTTGTAAAATAGATCTTGAAGGTGGCATTCCTAAAATCCTTAGAGCTTGAGTATGAGCTCAGAAAAGTTGGTATTGATTCATATTATTGGAAAGTATCTGTTTACTCTGCAGGGGGACTTTAAAATAATCTTTGAGTAAGTACACATTCTTCTTGTGATGTTACTCTGAAAGGTAGAGGTGGACTTCAGTATGACTTCCAAATCTACAGCTGACTAAACTTTGGCCCATCTTTGAAATGCATAGCTTAATTGTCTGTCTTCTGAGACGGTGACTCTTTTAGCTGGAACAACAGTATGTACTGCTGGCACTCCTAAAGCCAGTAAATAATAGAATTGTTGATTCATACTCATTCCGTTTTGCTCCATTTTTACTTCAAGTAGTCTAAGATGTGCTTTGTTCTTCCTGTTTGTCCCATGGCTGTGATTTTTCAGAGCCCTAAAAGGAAGATAAAAGGCAATATTTTAAAAAAGGGATGTTCATATATGGTTCAGTACTCTCTGTAGATAATGCTTTCCTCTTCAAATTCTTTTAATACTTGCTCTAAACCCATAAACTTCCAGAACGAGTGTTTAGTTAATTTGCAGCTTCCACCTTTGGCTTTTGGTCTTCAGCTTACTAAAATGAATAAGGCATGAGCAGTTGACTTATTTCTCTGTGTTCTGGGAAGGTATCGGTGTTTATTTCTGCAAGTCTTCGTTTATGTTCTTCTCAGAAAACTGCATGTCATTCTCCCATGCTTGCTTAATTCAGCTCCATTGCATTGTCATGCATGTCTGTACAATCTTCAGATATGATCCCTATGCTGTCTGAACAGGTTTAATTTCACCCGCCCTGCACACTAGCTCTGAATCGTACCTGCTGCTCCATTTTTATCTCTGCACTTTATACTAATGAGCCCCTGCAGCGTTTCATGTACCTAATCCTTTGGACATCCTTAAATGCGCAGGCGGCAAAATCCAAAGGGGCTGAGCAGTCACAGCTTCTGTACCGTCTAGAAGGGGACTTAAGAATTGTTGCAATGTTTTTCTACCTACCACAAACCTGTGGAGCCCAGAGCTGAATCTTTTGTGCTTAACAAGTTCTGAAGAAGTGACTTGTAAAAGAGTAACTTGGAAATTATCATCACACAGTAGGAAGAAATGCTGAATTTTCAACTTGAAGACACTCCAGAAGGCTGAAACTCTATTTGCTTAATTATTTTTAACAGCTAAATCAGTCTGAAAAGAAACATACGTGTACTTTTGTAAGCTTAAAGTACATGTAAGCTTGTACAAGTACATTGTCAGTACAGCGCAGATAAACAGTGTAGATTCAGGAAAAGGTAACCCATATTTGGAAATGCTTAAATATTAGCTAAAGCTAATACACATTATTATCTGTAAGGCAGAATGTATAGTTGCCGCTAAAAACTGTGATACATAACTGCCCGTAAAAGCTTTTTTCTATAAAGAGTTACGTCACTGGAGCTGGGATTGTAATATTCTCCTGTTAAATTGGTTCAGTGCAGAAGAACGACTTTTGTTTATGTTAAAAGAAGGCTGCTTCAGAAAGCACTAGCTCTCTTTACCTGGAGTCAACTCCATGCCCTGATTGAGGACAGGGAGCCATCAAGGCTGCTCAGCTCTGAACCGGAGTGAGGAGTGGGAGGCAGGCTCTGCTGCCTGTGAAGTGGGAGTAAAGAACCACCTTCCACTCCAAGCGCCTGTCGTCAGAAGCTGTAGCTATGGCTACAATCTGCTGAGCATGGACAGTGTTTCATGTCCTTTGCCCAAGTTACCGTCCCCAAGTAAAGATGACCTCGAGTTGTCTGACCGGGCCGTTGTTCGCTGCTCCTGACTTCTGCGTGCAAGCTCACCAGCCATTAACAACTCCAGCTTGTTCTTTCCCTTCTGCCTCTGTTGCTGCCTTTCACTGGGATCTACTGAGGTTAGTAAATCACTGCAGAGAGAGTATTAGTGCCACATGTTCGTTTGGAGAAAGTTAGATTAAAAGCTGATAAAAGAATTATTTTAATTGCATAAGAAGGAATCAAATACATAGGTAAGCATGGAGAGGAATTCTCTCACAGTGAACTGCCCTAAAAGGGGACTAGGGATCAGTGAAGTATTTTCTGGCAAGTGTGGGAGCGGTGTAGGGCCTGTGCAAGCAAGTCACAAAGGGGTGGCACTGTAGCTTCCCCGTGTGCCAGGGCTGCCCTACACCTCCAGCCTGGGCACCTTAGGCAATCTGGCAAATAAAGCAGCTTCTGCAACATAGTTATGCAAGTCCACTTGCATTCCTTCCACCAGCACCATGTGCAGTCTTTTTTCTTGCCACCTTCTTCTTCCTGAAGACCATGTCACGTACCCCTGCGTGGGCTGCAGACAGGATCTGCTGCCCAGTGTTCCCAGTTGGAGGTACCTGCTCTGGCCAAAGTAGATGGTTTCCAGACAGTCACAGCTCCATTCCCTGAAAAAAAAAAACAAAAAACAAAAAAACATTTAGTGGTTTTGATGTGCATATAGCTAGAGATCAATAAGGAAAAGGGATGGGAGGAAAGGAGAAAGATAGCTGTCAAGGAATAGACTGGGCTAGAAATACTTCATTCTGATATGAGCTTTTCTAGGAAGTTACTAGGTCTTGCCTCCTGAGGCTTTGTAGAACTGTCAGCACGTTACAGGGAGGTGAGTCACGTTGGTTTGGATGTATTTTGATGCAGAGTACACAGAATGAGTCTTCTACTTTGAAGGCCTTACTGGGATAATTTAGAGGGTTTTATATAGGGGTTATTTTTGTGTTGACATTTTGTGTTACACTACCAATCTTTTAATTGCATCACACCTCACAAATTTTCAGCTTGGCAAGGCATCCATCCTCTGTGATAGTGGCACTGCCTACACTTTCCCAGAGGTGTCCTGCCTCTGAGGTCTTCAGCCATCACGCCACTCTCAGGTAAGCAATGTTTGGGTATATGGGGTGTGCAGGGAGTCGGGGAGCAGATTTTCCCCTGTCCGGGTGAGGAATGAGCCTTTTTTTGCTTTTTGAGGGTGAGGAATGAGCCTTTTCTTGCTTTTTGAGGTTGGCCATCCATATGTGTGGTCTTTCCCAACTGATGTGTCAGGGTTGCAGCATGAAGTCTCTGCTGGCCCGCTGGTGGGAAAAGGGGCTCAGAGTAAGGTGGTAACAAGCCCATGTTCAAGCAACTTCTTGAGGGAGAATACAAATTTAACTGGCCAATTTTGTATAACCAAACAATATATTTTGTCAGCTCATTATTGTAAGCAGTACGCAGGAGAAATGATGTGTTACTTTGATCTAGCTATAATCCATGTGGTTAGAGTCATAGTGTCCATGTGTGAGTTTGGCCAACACAGGGCTTATCTGAGGTTCCCCTACCTTAGATGTGCCACAGACTATATAGAGTTCAGAAGGTTTCTAAGCACAACATGTAGTATCTGCTGTGAGCAGTCATAGCTTATAGAATCATAGAATTCGTCTAGGTTGGAAGGGACCTTAAAGATCTGCAGCATTATCTGCAGCATTATCATAAATCAAAAGATTTATGAAATTAGTTTCTCTATGAACTTTGAGATGACCTTAATAGGTGAAATTTCTGTGGCATCTGCAGCTCTGTACTCTCAAGAAACAACAAGAGAGATTAATTATCACCACCGCTGCATAAAGAGAGATTAATTATCACCACTGCTGCATAAAGCAAAAATATGTTATTACACTGTAACGCACTGAATTACACCGGGTGATGTGATGGTTGGAGGCCGTCTTGGGCATAGAGATCATGAACTTACAGAGTTTTTGATTCTTGGATAAGTAAGGAGGGGGGTCAGCAGGCCTGCCGCCTTGGACTTCTGGAGGGCAGACTTTGACCTGGTCAACAGAGTCCCTTGGGAGGCAGTCCTGAAGGGCTTAAAATCCGCAGGAGAGGCAGCAGGACACCATGCCAGGAGAGGGTGAGGACACGGGTGCGTGAGCAGTGATGGGGCCTGCGGCTGGCGGTGCTGATGGGACGGGCGGGTCAGGCAATCGCTTGTAATTCAAGCAGGGTGTTGCGCATCTTCTCACAGCGCTTCTTGCTGACTGTGACTGGTTTTTGTTTTCCCATCAGCACGATTGGCGTGTTGTCCTCGGTCACTGTTCACTGAAGGCCATTCCAAGGGATTAATGAGTAGCCGGACTGTAACAGTAAGGCATCAGGAGCAGGTGTAGCTGCAGCCAGGCAGCGTACGTTTCTTAAGCAGCTCGCACAGAAGCGTGTTTGAATGTATCAGGTAGGCTTTTACATCACCACAGTAATTCTGCAAAGCCTTCATGTTCGCACTGTGTCCCTGCTGCCGCGAATTCAAGAGCCACTCTCCCCTTTCCTCTTTGCACCCACGGTGCCAGCTACAACAGTGGGTTTGGAGGCAGCCTCCCAGGGATGTGGAAAGAGGGGACAGCTTCCAGCCAGGGCTTTTGCTTTCTTCCTGAGATGCTGAGGGCAACCATAAGAAGTTGCATTAAAAAATGCAAAAAGGGTGGGGAAGAGCCTGACGAATCAGGAAGACAGCAGCACTGTCGAGAATGAGGTTTCAGATGGGTTGTTTATTTTCGTTCTAGCAGTTTGTCTGATTAAGGGGTGGGACTCTGAGCTGGGAGGTTTGGCTGAAAGGTCAGAGCAGTGGACTTGCAGGAGGACTTCATAAGACCAGTTTCCAGCGCATCGGGCAGGACTTATATCAGCAACCTGACTGCTTTGCAGCTGACTGAATTCTTGGCCCAAGAAATCAGCGGTGGCGAGATTCGCAACAAGACACGCCGGTCAACATGAGCACAGCAGGCAAAGTAAGCAAAAGTTTATATTCGAAAAGTCTCTTTGTTGCAGCCGAGTAATGCATTTTTACAGGCAGTGCATTTGCAGGGACACCGTAAGTACTGGTGGTATAGGACAGATGAGAGTTTAGGAGGAAGCTGATACAGGGGAGCTGCCTTTACTTGCAGGCCACTGAACTCTCCTGGGAAATAGTTGTTATGCTCTTCAAGGCAATAATTTATTTATATTTTTTTTAACGTGGAGGCAATACAAGGTAACAACAGCAGAATAGCCTCCCCTCAGGGTTGGCAAACTATATTTAATCTCTGGTTGGACAGTTTAAAATATACAATGTAGTAAGTGTTCAAAACAATGTATTTATCAGCTTTATCAGTTTCTAGTCTGTGATCCCACAGTGTTTTAAACTATTTTTAGCTTATTTATAATTCATATCTGTTTGTATTCAAAAAAAAAAGACATACTCTTAATATTGTATTACATTTCAGGGTGTAATTGGGATGATGTTAGGACAGTCATTGAATTTGAATATGCATTTAACAAGTGTGGAGCTTAAGTTAATGAAGACCAAAAGTATTGCATGCGATGCAGTACTGAGCTGGGACTGAAATGAGTATTTACATCTTTGCTAGAAAGTGACAAGAGAGACACAGGTTAATACCAGTGCTGAACTCAGTATGTGTTGCTTCTTGCGCTACCTGAGAGATGCTGACATACACCCAGAGGCTTGCAAGAGAGTTTGATGGACAGGAACTCGGTTTGATGGACTGGAACCGAGGGCATGCACCTTGCTGAGATGTGCCTTAAGAAAGTACCGGGATCATTTGCTGTTACTGCCGGCTGTCTTCACTACTCTAAAACCAAACAAAACAAGAGAAAAAAAATAAATGCTCTCTTCAACTCTGAGATACCACAAGTGCAAAACGAATTGTAGCTCACTTGTAGGTAAATTCAGTGAGTTCAGCCCTCCATCCCGCCTTGGGCTGAGCATAGTAAACGAAGTGTTGTGATAGAACTGAACTGCCTTGTTTTCACTGTGTTTATCTTGGAGTAATATGTGAGTTACCGTTCAGTTTACGTGACAAAACAGCATAATCCTGAGGCACTGTAAAAGGGTGTGTTTCTATGCTTGCCCTCCCCCTGCTGCAGTATCTTGTAGGACAGGTAGAAAACAAGAGCAGAAATAAACCTTCTGAGTCCAGCTACTGCTTGCCTTAGATGAAATGGGTGATAGTGTGCTGCTGGTGCATCTGTGGCATCCTCTTATAGTCGGTAAAAGTTCACAGGGGCTCAACCATCAGAGCAATACATAGTTACGCAATCTCTAATTGCAGGAGAGATTTGTTCTCAGCAATCTGCAGTTCTTAGCTATCTTTGTTCTTACAAACACTACATGTGCAAGCTGTGGAATCGTTATTGTGCTATGTGGAATACAGTAGAAATACATAAGGCCCTTTTTTTTACAGTTAGTTTCCTCGGAAGTGTGGTCCTTTAAAATGTGATCTTTGGCCTCACTTGTGAATTTTTTACTAATCACACTTGCATTTGACATATGAACTGTTAAATACAGTGCAAACCTTTCTTTAGTCTGTCTTTTTCAGAGTGTTGTGCTCGTTACCACTTTGGGTCTGGCTGCTGAACGTGCACTATTTTATTTCATGCATTTAATATTTCCTAGCAATTATTGTTACTAGTTGGCAATTTGCTGTTGACCATTAGACATCATTTATATTTCTACTTCAAAAGTTTTGATACTAAAAAATGGCTTTACTTTTTTTTCCTCCCTGAGAACTTTGCAGCGCACTGGTGTTAAGCTGTCCCAGTGCCAGGGTCCCAGTCACCCAGGACACCTAGGCATGTGCTAAACTTGCATCGTGGACTCAATTTGCCTCCATGTCCCTCTCAAGATAATGCCACCTGAATGTTTGCAGGGATTAAATCCAGGATTTAATGGAGTGACTGAGGACTTTAAATAGAGTGTCACCTCTAAGGGTGTCATGGAAAATCATATTCCAGGGCCTGGAGTCGTTTAGAGCTCGGGGATGGGCAAAGACCACCAAGGCAGAACAGGAATGAATACGGGGACAAGGAGGCCCCACTGCCTTTGAACACATTAGGAGTGAGCTCATAGGGTGGGAACTGGGGCTACCTTCTCTCTGAGAGCCTGGGATGAGGAGCGGACAATGCTCCTCTCTCTTCTGAGTGCATTTTCCTCTCAGTGGCAGATGATCAGAGGAGCCCAGAGGCCCGTCGGCCCCTGGACAAAGCCTGCAGAGCTCATGGGCAGACTTTAGTCTAACAGACAAAAAGCTGTCTTGGGTATTGGGAGTGACCTCCCCCGAGTTAAATATCCCATTTGAGAGGATACCTTAGTACAGATAATCTTGCACTAAAGGGACTGTTGACTCCTCAAGATCCCTTCTGTGTAGTGCGACGCCATTTTACATAGGTGTCCTCTCAGCCATCACCTCATGGCTGAGCTTGGGCTGAACATTTTCTATGTTCATAAGCCTGTATTAAGGCTCTGAATTCCCTTTTTAGCAATTCTGGGAGCTGAGCTGCTGACACAGGTAGTTCTAGGCAATACAGACTTTATCACAACCTGGTATATGGCATCATTTAGTGTGCCATCTTCAAGAAGATACGTGTATACACCAGTAATCCAACACAGCAAAAATAATCCTCCAAGGAAGTTAGAAACAAAGACTAACTTGTGTACCTGAATAATGTTTGCTACCGGAAAACTCAAGAACAAAGGAGCAATGAGGGTGGATAAGGTATTTAGTTATCCTAGGAGACTATTATACATATGTGTTGCTGAAATGTGACAGAAATGTGAACAAAGTCTAACATGATCTTGGCCGGGGGGAAAAATGGGCTTACACTGTGATTTGGTGTTGGCTTTTTTGGTCCATTTTGTGTTTGGTTGGGTTTTTTTTCTGTAGTTTTCCCTCTCCTCCCCCAAATATGAGCAGAAGTTTCACCTGTAGAAATCTAAGAATCTATCTGTGTGGTGACTTGTAAACGCAAGTGCCATTCCCTTTTTCTTTGCTGTATTTGCAGGTTATCAAATGCAAAGCAGCAGTATTGTGGGAAGCCAATAAACCATTTTCTATTGAGGAAGTGGAAGTTGCCCCACCAAAAGCACATGAAGTTCGCATAAAGGTACTAAAAATACATTTTTTAAAAACTGTTATGAATTATGTTCAATCTTGGTGTTTGTCAGAATACTTTCTATAGATTTTTAGGATCCAGTCAGAAAACGTTCATTGGGTGAGTAGCTTCCATTCAGTGATCACCTATGGTACATGCTTCAAGTCCTAAATTTGATTATGAGGTTATTTGAAAAAAAAAAAAATTCAGGGTTGGGTTTTGTGTTTACTAAGACACCTGTGCTTCTAATAGGTTGAAAAAATTACAGTGCAAGGTAAAAATCTGAGTCTCCGATAGCATGGAGCAAGAACTTCTACTTTGAATCTGTGCTAGGAAATAGCTCAGGAGGGCTGGGAGCTTCCTTTTTTAACTGGGTATTGATTATCAGTTACATTTTGGGAAATTTTCAGTGGAATTCAGTAGCTGTTTTCACTTTAGAGCAGTTTCAAGTGTTACACAAGTGAGAACCCTCTCATGGGGTTGACAATTCCATTTGCCAGAATAAAAGTTGTAAAAACATACCTGAATGTTTCAAAAGAAATACTGCCATGATATCTGCAAGAAAAAAATTAAAATGTGTGTGTAGCCTATATTTTTCTATATATAACATATAGATATATTAAAATATATAAATACTATAGTAATTATAATGTTATTATATATTATTGTATAATACATCTTTTATGACATACCTATTATATGATATATTGCAATATACACACATATAAACAATATAAAATATATATAATATTTATCGTTTTATAAAGAATGTAAGGTGGTGGTTATTTTATATTGACCTGTATTTCTGTAATATTATAAACTTAATAGTTTGTCCTTATATATTAATATTAGGAATAATTTGTTTCATTCTGTTCTTCATATATAATTGTATTGGTAGAACATGGAGTCTGCCAGACAATCAATGAGAATCCCCACAGAGCTCAGTAGTGCACAGCAAGCATTTACAAATGAGCCTTTTTTTGTAGATTAAAGCCTAATAATGAAAATAATGAATCACAACCAAAAGTGTTTTACCTGTTGGGTTTGTTGTGTGCATATGTGATACAAGAGGGAAGCAAGTGACTCAGAATCATAGAATGGTTTGGGTTGGAAGGGACCTTTAAAAGCCACCTAGTCCAACCCCCCTGCAATGAGCAGGGACATCTTCAATCTAGATCAGGTTGCTCAAAGCCCCGTCCAACCTGACCTGGAATGTTCCCAGTGATGGGGCATCTTCTCTGGGCAAATTTCTTCCTTAGAGCTAGTTTGATAGAAGGTATATCTCCAAATATATGTTATAATTTCACTTCTGTATATGACATGACATAGTTAAATGCTGAAATAATTTTGTATTTCCTCTAAATCAGATTGTGGCTACAGGGATCTGTCGCTCTGATGACCATGTGATAACTGGTGCACTGGTTATGCCTTTTCCAATAATTCTTGGGCATGAAGCAGCTGGTATTGTGGAGAGTGTTGGGCAGGGAGTAACTTCGATGAAACCAGGTATGAAACAGCACTGAACACAAAGCCTGTCGTGAGTTTCTAGAGTCCTGTTTAAGCCAAAGATGATTATGTGTGTGAGTACTTGTATTGCAGAGGAAAATGCAAACTTTTGAGTTTTTTCAAGGATACCTTAAGGGATGTGCTGTTCACAAAATCTGCATAGAAGTGGTTGATTTTATCCAGGAAGTTTGTTGCAATACCTAAGTAGTTCACTTCTAACACCTCTGTACTTCCAGTGTCTTTGTAGCAGCAGCAAGTATGAAGTCTATCCAAAGCAGGTTGGTATGTATGATAAAAAAAAGTTTTGAGATTTCTGCTTTTAACTCCAAACAAATATACATACTGTGAATTTCAGTGATAACTATAACCACTTTTTCTCTTAGGTCTGTGTTCATAAATCACTGTTGTCTAATTCTAGCTGCCATGTGTTTCCAGGTGAGCTGAAACAGCGGGCCTGAACACCACACATGGACAAAATCACATTTCTTAGATGTTGCTTAAATCACACCTTCAAGTTCTAAAAAAGGCTCCAAGACGTGCAAGGTTTCTTTAGCAGAATGATTACTAAGCCTATTTCACAGTTCTAAATTAATTGAGGGTTGAGGTGATGGGGGCACCTCGTATTCTGTAGGCATTCCTCCATTTTTTAGAGGAAATCAAAGATTTCCCTTGACTTTCAATGTGTCAGGTATTAGCCACATTTTACAATTGCTAGATCCCTCACTGATCTGTATGAGGGATTACCTCCTTAGAGATTATTGGGGATTTACCATACATCATTGCTGTGGAAAATGGGTGGCACAGGGAAGCTATGTGGTACTTCTGTTAATCATATAGAGAGATTACTTCATATAGAATTACAGATGCTGTCTTAGCTTGTGTGTGTCACTGCTTCTGTGGCAAGTATTTTACCTACTTTTACTGCAGCGCAACAGTAATAGGAATGCAAACAGGAAAGAGACTCAAGAGGGCCGGCAAATTAATGCTTAATTTCCCATTCTTTGTATGCACAATTTACAGCCCTGTTATCTTGGCTCTCCAATGTATTGTCATAGTGGATGTCTATTTTTATCTATCTCAGTTTCTTTTCCTGTGTATTACTATTTTCCTTTAAATAGAAGATGCAATGAACTTCAGAAGGAGTACTTCAGGAATTGCAGCAGCTAACGCAGTGCTATGACATAGCTCAGACTCAGTTCTATGAAAGACACTAGGAATTTTGCATATTGAAATCAGTTGTAATAATTTTGCACTAATTATGTTCTTTATGAGAGAGAGGTGATTTATCTTCCAGGAGCAGCAGAAGGAAATAAACCCAGCACTGCATTCCTAGTGCACATTTGCATAGAGATTAAATACAACTGCTTCATGTTTTTACCAGCATACTACTTCTTTGCCTTCTTTAATCCTCTGTCATCACTGTTTTATTTCTAGGAGACAAGGTTATTCCACTCTTCGTTCCACAGTGTGGGGAGTGCAACAGTTGCTTAAGCACCAAGGGTAACCTGTGCGGTAAAAATGAGTGAGTTTTCTTGGGTTACCTACAACCCTTATTTGATTTTTATGTATACAAACCTGATCACATTCACGAGATTTCACTTGCCGTTATTTCTGGTTGTCTTTCAAACAGCATTGGTTCAGCTGCTGGATTAATGCCTGATGGCACCACTAGATTCACCTGTAAGGGAAAAGCAATTCACCATTTTATTGGTACAAGTACCTTCACTGAATACACAGTAGTGCATGAATCTGCTGTAGCCAAAATTGATTCTGCTGCTCCTCTGGAAAAAGTTTGTCTAATTGGCTGTGGATTTTCAACTGGTTATGGGGCTGCTGTGCAGACTGCCAAGGTAAGCATCCTGGTGGGTCTTTCTCATATCTCAAGGGGTCTGTTGAGGATTGTGCGGCTTGCGAGCGGGTCGTCAGCACGGCAGCCAGGAGGTATAGACTGTTGAGTACAGGGTGGAAAGAAAATACTAGTACTCTGCCTGCTTCAGTTTCTCTGCCTCCAAAGCACTTGGAAGTCTTCAATTCAAAATCCAGTAAAAATACTTATTACCATCTAGTAAGTTTTCTCTCATACCTTTATCGCCTCTAGAAAAATGTTAAAACAGAGCTGGTTGGTTCTATTGTAATTTAAATCTAGGAACACATGGAAGCCTATAAATGGAACACTCATAATTTGTAGCAATACGTGAATGTGACTTTTACAGCTGGTGCTGTCTTCAGTGGAGAGACAATACAGATCTTAACACCACTGGAATATAAAGCATCATAAAAAAATGTGTTTAAACATGAAGCTAAGACCAGGTGTAATGAAAACCTGGTCTCAGAAATGTATCTTAGGGACAATTTATCTTAGTTACATGTAGTATTGTGACAGTACAGCTGGCTGCTGCACTAGTAAGTATGCATGTGCAAATTCCTTCTCAGCAGTTAATCTCTAAATTACAAGAAGTGGCTTACGTGAAAACATAGCGGTAGTAAGAAAATGCACTGTACTTTACCCAGACTGTAACAGTATGCCATGTTTATATGGTTATTATAGGTGGAACCAGGCTCCACCTGTGCCATCTTTGGCCTGGGAGGAGTTGGCCTCTCTGTCGTCATGGGCTGCAAGGCCGCTGGAGCTTCCCGCATCATTGCCGTTGATATCAACAAGGACAAGTTTGCCAAGGCCAAGGAGCTGGGAGCCACAGACTGCGTCAACCCTAAAGATTTCCAGAAGCCTATTCACGAAGTGTTGATCGAAATGACTGGCCAGGGTGTGGACTACTCCTTTGAGGTCATCGGCCGTACCGAAACTATGGTATGTGACCAAAGATGTGGTGAAACGAGGCATTAGCTTGTTAGCTCTCTCTTCACTAACCCACTAAGCACCAAGGGTGAGGAGCTGACAGCCGCTGGCAAAGTGTCAAGCTAACTTCAAACCTGCCAAGTCCAGCTGTCTGCCACTGAGATGCAGGGACAGAAGCACACTCAAAAAATTAGGAAAGGGAACTTCAGTGTATTCCCCTGACCCAAGCAGGGTTGCTAAATTTCACATAGCCTCCTATTTGCTTTCCAGCACTAATGACTAAGACAAAATGGGGGAGCAGAACGAAGCGAGGACATAGCTAACCCATGACAGCAGATACAGCGGTGTGAGCAGATACAATGGACCTTGTTTGAAGTGGTTTCAGTTACAAAAAAATGAATTGTGAGCTGAGGCCCGAGAGGAGGAGAAGGAATTCAAACTTTTACGCCCCAGCGGCAAATCTTGCGTGACTCGGGGGTGTCTCTCTCTGTTCCAAACGCAGATTGCAGCCTTGGCCTGTTGCCAATACAACTACGGAGTCAGCGTGATAGTGGGAGTGCCCCCTGCAGCACAAAAGATCACTTTCGACCCCATGCTCCTCTTCACTGGTCGCACCTGGAAAGGGTCCGTCTTTGGAGGTAAGGGCTTGGAAAGAGGTGATTGAACTGGCTTGGGAAAAATTGTAAATCAACTAGAATGAAATGGGGGATATATCTAAATTCATTGCTTAGGCTGTCCTGTGGGAAGTAATATTGATAGCTGTTTTGCTGACAAAGCAGCACAAAGGGAATTAATTACAGGAAGTGTTAGTTAATGGTGAGAGGAGGAAAGAGAAAAATGGAGGATGGGGGGAAGAGAAGAAGAGGCAGAGAAAGAGATAAAAAGACAAAAAATATAGGGAAAAATAGGAGAAAGAAAATAGAAGGAAAAATGAGAAAAAAAGAAAGGGAAAGAGAAAGAGGTAGAAGAAAAAGGAAAGGAGTGGGCGGGGAAGGAGGAGAAGAGATAAAAATAGCGAAGAGAAAAATAGATAAGGAGAAAAGAAAGGAGAAAGATAATAGAGAAGGACAAAGAGAGGAAAAGAGAAGGGAGGGAGAAGAAAGGGAGGGGGAGAAAAAGAGCAAGAGCAAAAAGAAGAATGAGAGGGATAGAAAGACAGAAAGAGAGGGAAAGAAAAAAGAGAGAGGGGGAGAGATGAAGACTCAGCACCCTAAAGGACATTACAGTCAGACCCACCTGGTTTCAACACAGGTCAGACCCCAGCTGAGGCCTTTGCCAGCTGCCGTCAGTCACTTCCAGTTCTTTTTCTTTTCTAAGCTCTCCCAGCAGTCCCACACTCAGCAAGCCCCCAGCTGACTCAACGCAAAGCTGAAGGCCACAGAAAACTTGTTTCCAACACAGGCTTTCTTACTCACAACCAGTACCTCTGATGTATTCAATAGATACCTGAATAAAATAGCAGAGAAAAATTAGGTTCCTCTGGAAGAGCATCCTGCTATTTGAGTCAGCTTTATCTAGTACTGTTTGTAAGAAAAAAGAGACACATCCATCCCCCAACCCCCCAGGTTGGACCAGGCAATCAAGTTTCCAGTTGCCAACACAGATGTCAGCACTCTTGCTTTTGTATGGTGTGTGATTTAGTGGACAGTATATCAGTAGACAAGTTGAAACAGTATTTAATGTGGGGAAAAGTTTGGATTCTGTAAAGATTCAAATTTTTACTGGCCTACCAGTAAAGCACTTACTGGGTTTGTCATGTGTAGAATAGTTACGCTTCACCCCGTGTTTCCTGCTGGCACTCTGTGTTAGAAAGGTAAAGACATGCTGCCACATTTCATCATGCTATTCTGCTATAGAAAGTTTGTCTACAAAATTACGCTGCCATGAGTTTTATCTATTTTCACAAGCATTTAATGTTTAATTTTCCACTGTCTGTGCGTTTTTTCAGGCTGGAAGAGTAAAGATTCAGTCCCTAAATTGGTTTCTGACTACATGAAGAAAAAATTTTTACTGGATCCATTAATAACCCACACACTTCCTTTCACTAAAATCAATGAAGGATTTGATCTGCTAAGGGCAGGGAAGAGGTAAGCATTGTTTAATTGTAAAGGTTCTATATAAATAACCTAAAGGAGCTGTACAGTAAGGCAGAGTATGAGTTCACAGCAGAGAATAGGGAAGGCAACGCACTATGACTCCTAATCTCACCCAATGCGTGTCCACGGGTTGCAGCTGGAGCAATAAAGCCAACAAAGCTTTAGCTTTTGAAACGCAGTGGGCCCTGTCTTTGCTTTCAGAGGAACTTTGGGATTCTAGTTTGAGCAGAGGCTCTGGGTGGCAGAGGGAGAAAAGACCATACAAATGAGTAAGTCCCTGCCCACCGCTCACTGGAAAAGAGCACGCAACCAAGGGAGCCCTGCGATGCCAAGCGGTACAGCGCCAGGGGTTAGCTACAGCGCATTCCAAGACACGTTTTACAATGAGGAGCAGGAACACAGAAATAGCTTATATTTTGTGGAAAAGCAACTCACCATTCCTCTTAGGAGTTAGGGAACAGAGTCCCAGTGCAGTTAGTCCTAAGGTCACTGGGTAGTTTACCTTGAACTTCGGAGCTTTTCAAAAAGGAGAGTACTTTGTGCATATATACACTGCAAACTCACAATTTAGCTCTTCTCATTCCTCAAATATCCAGCGTGTTCAGCTCAGGCTCTGTTTTCATAGGATGCTGAAATCAGAAATTGTTTGCTAGAGACATTTGACAAGAATCACCATGGGAATAATCGAAAATTCTCCTTGGCAGAAGTGGGAAATATATTTGTTTGCCTTAGTATGTGTGGGGACTACCCTTTTTGAAAGTTCTAGCTGTTTATAACTTACACAGTCTGGAGAATTACATTCATGTTTTCTTTTCATTGCCGCTTCCTAGCAGTTATTTTAGGTGTTGCTTGCTCTAAATATAAAAAGCATGTAAAAGAAGACTTTAGCCCCTGAGGAGTGTTCTAATTATGCAGCACATAATTTATTTTTTGACTGTCCTTATTTGAGATTTAAATGTTATTTTTAGATTTTAGTGTAACAAACAGGGGAGAGTGGTGAGGGCAGAGACAGCATCAGCTGTGCTAAAATACTGATGGTCAACCTGAAAACAGAGGCATGTTGCAGCTGACCATTTTTACTAAGTGTAAAATTATTATTACTAAGTGTAAAATTACTAAAATTATTTCAGTGTTTCAGCCCAGAATACACTGTACCACTCAGAGGTTACTCTTAGAGCCACTTGTAACTGGAAAGGTGTATCTAAGCTCCTCTCCCCTCCAAGCACTTCCCAGGCTGTATTTAGTGATTAATTGCCAGGAGCCCTGGGCTTCGTGAGGGAAGGCTTTGCAGTCTCGCATGAATTTTGTTCTCTGCATCTGCAGCAGGGTTGGCACATCTGCTCTGTCATTTTGCTGCAAGCTGGGACAGGGCAGGGGGGAAGGAGGAGGGAGTGCCCCACTTGAGAGCAGTAGCCTAGATTTTCAGAGAAAACAGCAGTGTTTCGCTAATGTTAGCCCAGGGGTTGTTCTACAGTCACTAACTTACCATTTTATATTGCAGCATTCGCAGTGTCCTGGTGTTTTAGGATTCCCAGACGTTAAGCAGCAGATGGGTCAGCACCCATACAAATTACAGTATCCTCCAATACAACAATATGACATAAAACCCAAGACTTTTCTGAAAGGTCTGCCACCACCACCCGTCAATAAAAGGATCAAGCTCAAACCCCGGACTTCAAGCACAGCATCTATAAATGAAATAATCTTTTCCTCCTACCTCTTCCTCTTCCTAATTCTTGCTTTAAATCCTCTGTATTGTGCTGCAATTTTATTTTAATAGCCAGTTATGAATTAAGGGACTTGCTGCTATCACAGCTGTTATGAAAGGCTTGGATTTTTTAAAATGGCTTTTAATATGCAATCCTTTAATGAAAGAAAAATGAAGAAAACTGTTTCTTTGGGCTTTCATGATACTGCAAGCTTAATAGATTTGTGCACGCAGCTCAGCACAGTAAAACTCTAGGTCAGAACTACATACCCATCCTGAATGATTTTAGCATTCCATTACCTGAGAGGCAGCGAAATTACTCCTTATTCCATTATCTGATGTACAAGGAAATTACTGCAGAGATTAAAATTTATAAATTTATGGTGACCATGTGTTTGAATTAACAACTTCAGTTAATGATATTTAAGTAAATCATAGACTTAGGTACTACAGAATGTCTCACCACTGGATATTTTACCAAATTAACACTTCAAGCACTTTATATAATAAACTGCTGTGGTGGTGTTCCATGTTGCAGTTTGATTGTTTTTTCTTTCAACTTTGAATCTCTTTCTTGGGGATGTTTTAGTTGTTTTATCAGTATGGTTTTAGATCTTTGGACAATTTCTACAAGTGCATCTGATGCCTGGGAAACAATGTGGAGAAATATGATGGTGCATCAAGTATTGCTACTTGTTTCCATTAAATAAAGGGGAGGTTTCCTAACCTTTAAGTGTGAATACAGAATAAATGGGAATAAACAGGTAACAGTTTGCAGGAAATCAAACATAAAGTATCTTACTGCTTTCTGCATTTGTAACATGGAAACGGGAACAGAGGCCATTTCTATCTCGGCAAATATGGTCAATGTTGACTTAACTTTTGAAAGTACTCGTCAGGCCTTGCAGGCACTCGCGTGCATGGCAGCTGGGTAAAAGAGCCAGTGAAGTAAGGGGACTGTGGGCTAATGATGACTTACTTGTTTGTGCCAGCAGAAAGAGTCCTTGAGTGGCCCCGCTAGGTTAATGATTTGAAAATAAGTTTACCAAGAGATTATACTTTAACACAAGAAGATCCTTAAACACATGCATTTATAATAAACTCAGTTTACACAGCAATTAAGACTCAAACTTCAGACACTTGTGGGGTTACCTGTGGAGTCAGGGCTGAAGATTTTTTCTGGACCATATAATAATTCTTTTCAGGTGCCGTTCAGTTGAAGAGTTCTGATCTCTTTCAAGCCGGGTTGTGCGTGAACCAACAGCGTGAACTGGATCACTACTCAAAATAGAAAAAGAGGGGTTTTAATTCTACTTAATTGATATCATCAGTAATAACACAGATTCAGCAGAAACAAGTGCATAATACTACTCAATTCTCGGAGTATTCAAACAAAATGTTTTCTGTGGAGGCCAAGCTAGCTTATTGTACCACCTAAAGTACCTTTAACTCATGACTTAAAAAGAGCCAAAGGCGGCCTGTTTAAACCTAGCTGTGGGGACAGAAAGAAGGAATACAGAGGTAAAGTATCCTCCAGATGCCAAATACATGTTTTTTTCCAAAGCACTCCCCATTGCATGAAGAGTAGAGAATATAACACCAGTCCTTCAAGGCAGAAGAAGAAAAATAAAATAGAGCTAGGTTATGAAGCATATAAACTACAACCAACCTTCTTGCTTCTGTCCTCTTCAGGCTCATGCAAAGGCCGTTTCTGTTGTTACCTGCCAAGCATTGTAAACACCTGCTGCTAGTATCTTTATTGGGATAGTTGCTGACATCCAAACCAATAAGCCCGTGAAATAATTTTCTTAGGGACATTTTATAAGGCAGCAATCTAGTTGAGTCTTCACATGGAGGAAGGAAGTGACTTCTGACAGGGCAACAACAAATAGTTCATGCCATCCTATAGTATTTCTCCATGCACGACCCCATCCACACCCAGCTGAAGATTAATTTCTTTGTGTAATTGTGCAGTTCTGGACAGCACGCTTCTGACAGACCTTCCCAATGGCTCTCTGACTCTGAGGTACTCCACAGTGAGTGGGTTCAGGTCCACATGTAGAGGCCAGGTCTGAGCCTCCATTTAGGAGGTTTCCTGTGAACAAGCAGGGTCCACTCTCCCCATCAGAGCGCAGTCTGTCCATTAGCACATGATGACAACTATGAAAAATCCACAAAAGCCATGAAAAAGCCAGTAACTGCACAAATGGTGTTTCCTCAGACCTTAAACTATGCCAGTGATTACTGAACACCAGCTCAGAACTACTGTGTTTCTGATCTCCCATCACATCCCACCCACCCAGTCAGTCCCTCAGGAAACAGCACAGGAGAGTTGTGTAGCCCCAGCAGCAAGTGTTGGACTGTGCGGAGACACGTGCTGTGCAGCTCCATTTTTACACCCTTGTAAGTTCAGCCTCCCTGAGTGTGCATCACAGGGAAATGATCACGCCCATACAGCAAAATCTCCTCCATTGCTTCCAGGTTATGATATGGGGAGCATGGATCCCAGTAACCACAGTGCTGCAGAGATAACCGGGAGATGACAGGCCAATGTCATCCTCAGGGGCTGTGACATCTTTGGCTGCTCAGGACAAGTGAAACCAATTTTTCACTTCTCAGATAGCAATATAATACCAAATAATACCAAACGTTTCCTGTGAAAAACTGATAACTATCCCTGTGCACTGGAATTACAGGACAAAATGATCTGCAAGTGCACGGCCACTCTAGTGCCAGCTGCTCAGCTCCATGACAGGAGGACAGCAGCACCTGGCCACCATCACCTAGAGGTTGAGTTTGACGAGCAGGGTAAGAGCTCAGCCAGATGCTGGGGCACGGGCAGCGCTGCCCCCTTGCATCGATGGAAGCAGAGATGGACACAGGAAACTGGGGAGCTGGGGGTATGGCTGCCAACATCAAGTGCTGCTCACCTCCCCCTTCGCCCCATGAAACAGGGCTGGGACAGGCGGTAGCACATGCCAACACAAACCACTCCTGGCAAGTCCCCTCAACACATAAACCTGGGGCTGACCTCTTCCCAAGCACAGAAACAGCTCCCAAACCAGAGGGTCACATACAGGGTGCTCATCTTAGCCTGGTCCTCCAACAAGGTCCCGCTCACCCTGACCAACGCCTCAGCAGAAAACAGCTTGGTGGGAACCAGGAGAGCCTGGGGCAGCAAACCCCTCGCAACACGGGTTACACACAAGTGGAATAAATGTGTCCTTGCAAAAGGCCCCCTTCCCAACACATTCTCCCCTTACTACCCAGGTGAAAAGAGCTGCAACACCACAGACAGGGAAGCTTCACTCCAAAAGGACATGTCTGTTTGTCCACCATCCTGTGTTTTCACTACCTTTTTTTTTTTTTCTGTTTTTTTTTTTTAATCTTTAATCCCTTGGCAAATACCTTGGTGTGAACCTTGGCCAGGTCAAACGCTACCCCTTGGCAACAAGGGGACCCTGAGGAATCCCGAACACTGCTGCAAATCTCCTCCCTCCACACCTGCCAGAACCAACCAGAGGAGGAGGAGAAAGATCTCACTGGGCTCTCTGTGCCGTTCAGGCAGGGAGGGAGGGCACGGACTGAAGGCAGAGCCACCAATAAAAGCCTCCCCGCAGGACGTGTGCCCACTCCCTGTCGACCGTGACTGCCGCCCATCGGCATCTCCCTGCCGCCACCCAGCTCCTCTGACCAACACTCACTGTGCTCCTCGGCGTCCGGCATCGCACACGGATTCACCACCGCTCCACGCTCTCCACCGACGCCCCCACACCACGATTCCCTCCCTTCTGCTGCGGCTGGCGGGCCACCAGGAGCTCCATCCCCACGGCTGGGCCATTTCACAACTCGGGGCTTCGGCCAGAGGGGCCACATGGCCACTGCTGGAAAGGTAAGGACAACTCAGTTCCCGTCTTCCTTTCCCAGGGGCTCAGCTCTGGGGGAAATAGTCTGTAAATGGCTCAGCCTGTGCCCCTCCACGGCGCACCCTCTGTCCTCTGACCTTACTCCCCCAACCCATCCAAACCCCTTGGAAATACACGGCCTTCTGCTTTCAGGCAACTGCACGTGTCGGTCCCTGCGTGAGGGGTGATGGCCTTGGGGTTTGGGAGATGCCACACATAAAATATCCCTTTGGCATGGGAAAACATTTTCCACTTGCCAGCCAGATGGGGACTGTTCCTTACCTCCTCTTAGGAACCTTCAGCCTGCTATCTTACACCACTGTCAGCAAAGTCCTGAGCAGGCACTTCCAAAAGGGAGCGTGTCTGTCCATTAACCTATGACAGCAAGAGGAAAAATCCACAAAAGTCATTAGAAACCAAATAATTTCCTACGGGTAGACCTCATACTCTGTGTGTGACAAAGCCTAAGTGCTCTTTGCTCTGACCTTAAAATGGGCCAGTGTTTAGTGAACATCGCTGGGCTCCGTCTGCAGCTGAGCACTACCGAGGTGCTCTCTCTCAGGTGACTGGAAGAGGACCTTCCCCACCCCTGTGCCAAAGACAAACATTCCCATGCACCGTCCTCTGTTCCTTCCAGGTTATCAGATGCAGAGCTGCTGTTGCCTGGGCCGTGGGCAAGCCACTCTCTCTTGAGGAGGTGGAGGTTGCACCTCCACAAGCAGGTGAAGTCCGCATCAAGGTAAACACAAATTTCCAAAGATTATTTTTCCCCTTCTAGGAATTACTCTTCTTGTGGCTACACCTTGAATATAGCTGTCAGGGACCTTTGTCCACTAAAAGGCCTTAATGCCTTAGAGGAGCCCTGTGAAAAATCCTTCCACAAACTAAATCAAAGCAAGGCCAGACCATTTCTAAAGCTCACCTGCTCTTTCCTCTCCAAACAGATTGTGGCCACGGCCATCTGTCGCACAGATGAATACATTTTGGAAGGTAGCTTTCCTAATATGAGTTTCCCAGTTATCCCAGGCCACGAAGGAGCTGGGATTGTGGAAAGCGTAGGAGAAGGAGTGACCTCAGTGAAACCAGGTAACAGACACACACACACCAATAAGCAGACCCAGGATTCAGCTCTTCAGGGCCTGCCCAGAGAGAGGCACCTAACATGGGATTGCCTTCTTCCAGGTGACAAAGTCATCCCCCTTTGCCTCCCACAGTGCGGGGAATGCGGCTTCTGCCTGAATCCCGAATCCAACTACTGCCTGAAGTCCCAGTGAGTTTCCTTCCCCTTCCCCTATACTGAGATGGGGTCGGCTGCCTCTCAACAACCCTGAGGGGTTCTTCACTTTCTACTTGATGAACAACAAACGCATGCACCACCCAACAGCCTCTCCGAACCACAAAACCTGCTGCCTGACAAGACCAGCCGGTTCACTTGCAAAGGGAAGCAGATCCACCACTTCCTGTGGGTCAGCACCTTTGCAGAATACACCGTGCTCCCGGAGTACGCCCTTGCCAAGATCGACGCTGCTGCACCGCTGGAGAAAGTCTGCTTGCTTGGCTGTGGGTTTTCCACAGGCTACGGCGCTGCCATCAACACCGCCAAGGTTGGTATTCACGCGTGTCCAGCACAAGCACCCCACGGCCACCCCCACGCCCTCACCAACCCTGGGCAACAGAAACCTCCTCTTCACGCTGGACACTCACAGGGACCCATGTTGTGCAGGTAAAACCAGGCTCCACCTGCGCCGTCTTTGGCCTGGGAGGAGTTGGCCTCTCTGTCGTCATGGGCTGCAAGGCCGCTGGAGCTTCCCGCATCATTGCCGTTGATATCAACAAGGACAAGTTTGCCAAGGCCACGGAGCTGGGAGCCACCCACTGCATCAATCCTCATGACTTCACCAAGCCCATCCAGGAGGTGCTCACTGACATGACCGGCCATGGCGTGGACTACTCCTTTGAGGTCATCGGGCGTGCAGATACCATGGTAGGTGGCATTGCAGCACATGTCCCCCCTCCCATCTTATTCACAGGCTCCCGTCAGGGCAAGTTGCACCCTCCTCAACCCTTGCCTGCTGCCTCCACTGCTGGGCACGTCTTTGCCCACAAAGGCAGTCTAGTGGCTTTGGGGGAAAATGATCTGCAAGTCCTCAAACAGGCCCTGAGCTCTCCATCTCTGCTGCACAAGGGAGGATGTGTTGTCAGATTACCAGGGAGAGGCAGATGACTGCACAGAAAGAATGCTTTTTCTGACAAACTCATCACCACGTTCTCCAACTCACCTGCCTGTCCCATCAGACTGCTGCCCTGGCCTCCTGCAATATGAACACTGGTGTCTGCGTGATGGTCGGGGTACCACCTTCTGGATCAGCGATTTCCTTCGATCCTATGCTTGTGCTGTCTGGGCGCACATGGAAGGGGACTCTCCTTGGAGGTATGAAACTCAACAAAACATTTCAGGCGTTTCATTCTTTTCCTTACATGGTAATTTCCAAATCATAGAATCACAGAATGTTTTGGGTTGGAAGGGACCTCTGAAGATCACCTAGTCAAACCCTTCTGCTGTGTACAAGGACAGCTTTCACTAGAACAGGTTGCCCAAAGCCTTGTCCAACACTTGAACACTTCCAAAGATGGCACATCTACAACTTCTCTGGGCAACCTGCTCCAGTGTCTCACCATCCTCATTGTAAAAAATTTACTCCTCGTGTCCAATCCAAATCTACCTCTTTCAGTTTAAATCACTGCCCCTTGTCCTGTCACTACAGGCCTTTTTAAAAAGTCTCTCTCCATCTTTCTTATAAGCTCCCTTGAAGCATCAAAAGGCTGCTCTAAGGTCTCCCAGAAGCCTTCTCTGCTCCAGGCTGAACGAACCCAGCTCTCTCAGCCTGTCTTCATTGGAGAGGTGTCAGCCCTTTTACCACTTTGGTGGCCATCCTCTCGACCCACTCTAAGGGGTCCCTGTTTGTCTTGTGCTGGAGGCCCCTGAGCTGGACACAGTACTCCAAGTGGGGTCTCACAGGAGTAGAGTACAAGGGGAGAATCACCTCCCTTGACCTGCTGGCCATGCTCCTTTTGATGCAGCACAGGATACGCTTGGCTTTCTGGGCTGCAAGTGCACGTCGCTGGTTCAGGTCTAGTTTTTCATCGCCCAAGTCCTTCTCTGCAGGGCTGCTATCAATCCACTCATCCTCTACCCTACACTGGTACTAGGGATTGCCCCAACCCAGGTCCAGGACCTTGTCCTTGGCCTTGTGAACGTCATGATCTTCCCACGGGCCCACTCCTCAGGCCTGCCAAGGTCCCTCTGCACGGCATCCCTTCCCCCAGCTGGGAATGTGGGAAACTCCCTCCCTCAGGCATATGAATAACTCTCCCCCTACAAATTACTTTTCCCATCTGAGCAATCTCCGCAGCTTTAGGACAAAAGACACTTTTCCTCATAGTCCTTATTCACTAAGCTCTTGGTCACCAAGAATATTTCAGGCTTGGCATGTCCCAGGAAGCCTCCTTGAGAGGGCTTTCCAGGACAAAAAAACCCTACAACTAAACAGGAGCGCTGCATTGCCACTCTCTATATAGGCATGAAACGTTCTAATAAACCTGTAACCGTTTCACACAGTTCAACACACACATCTCTCTGCACTGACCGGAGACTAAAACCAGGACAAAACCACTCTCCTCCCAAGGAGAAGAAAAATTCTCACAAGATAATGGCACCGGTACTGGTCGCTCAGTCCTGACCCTACAGTATGTGGAGGGAGATCAGAATGTCCCACGAAAGCAATGCCTCGGTGCCCCAACAACACCTTCCTCTTCCATCTTGCTCTCTCCTTCCACTGCAGGACTCTTCTTCCCTCTGCCATTCTCTGGCTTTCTCTCATCCCTGTCACTCTGTCACACGTGTACCCGTGACCTGGCCTTTCAGGGGTGGCCACTCTCATACACACTCATCTTAGACTCCAGCAATTGATCTCAGTTCGCATTTCACCGCAAGTTCTTCTGTCTTATGCCAGTGGAGGGGCTGATGCAACTCAAGGGTCTTCTACTTCCTTCCTCTGTACTCCCAGCTCAAAGAAGGCATCCTCTCACACTTTTAGCCTCATCCCAGTAATATTGACGCACTCCAAGAAATAGGTACTGCACTTCATACATGGGCACTGCTTTACGTATATTTTACAGGTAACACAGCCTGGTAGAGAGGACAAGGCCCTGGCTGGCTCTGATATGCTGATCCGAGCAGAGCTGCTACGCTGTCGGCACCAGCAAACTCTACCTTACCAGAACAGCACTGCTCTGATCATTCACTGCAGGTGCTTTCTCCCATTTCTAGGTTGGAAGACGAGAGATTCCATCCCAAAATTAGTTTCCAGCTACATGGAGAAGAAATTCAACTCAGACGTGCTGATCACACACACGCTGCCCATCGCAAAAGTGAACGAGGGATTTGAGTTGTTACGTGCAGGAAAAAGGTGAGACCCCGACCAGCAGGAGCGAGATGCAGACAACGCCACCTCCACCTAAAATTCAAATGGACCAAACACTCTGGCAGGCAGAGCATCCAAAAATATTGCCTTCTCAAAAAGCATCCAAGCCTGTAGAGGGAGCAGGGACCAGGGAGGTGTGTTGGGAGGATCTGCCATGTCCCAGAGGGAAGGGCCCATGCTCAGCAGAGGGAGTCCTCCTGCTCATGGTTCAGCTCAGCAGAGATCCCATGGCCCCGGCGCTGCACTGAAGCCAGCACAGACCCTCAGACACTGCATCCCAGGGCACTGCTTGAGAGCACAGGACAGGCGAGGAAGGGGAGCCAGGGGAAAGGGGCATCCTTGGCCCTTACCATAAGGGGTAAAGGGACATAAAAGCCAAAGGAAGGAAGATCACGTCCTACAGCACAGCACAAGGGCTTAGGGCACAGAGAAGGTGCCCCAACTCCTGAGGGGTTCCCTTCAGCAGGGTCTGGAAGGCTGCCCTGTTGCTGCATGGCTCCTGCAGCTGACTTAGGCAGAGGCTGGATGAGAAAGAAGGCGGTCGGTCCTCAGGCACACCTGCCTGCCCCACTGCCTGCTCCTCAACACCCCCAGCCACAGCACCTCTGACTCCCCCCGTCCTTTCCACTTTCCAGTATTCGCACCGTCCTGCTCTTCTGAAGGACACATCCACGAGAAGCCAAGCGGAGGGACCAGCACAGCAGACACTCTCCTGGAACAGGCCCTTCTCGCCCAGCACCTCACTTTGTGGGCACAAGGAGACGAGAACAAGGAACTTGCTGATGCTGGTGTCCCTCCCAGAGCTCCTGTGTCCTGCCGAGACCCAGAAAGATGGCTCTTCCAAGAGATGTTTTTATCAATAAAAAGTTTGGGTCAAACACGTCCCATGCAGTGCACTCCATCAACAGAAGCCCCATTGGGAGGGGGAGCTCTTCCTCCTACCACAGGCCCTCCCATCACACCCCTTGATTCAGCAGTGAGCAACTGCCTTTGCCCCCTCCTCAGCTGCTGCTTCTCACCTTCACCCTCCCTATACACTTATGCCCACGAATCTCTGCCCCTGTCTCAGCTGGTTGAATGCTTCAACCTCAACCATAGGATGGCAGGGAAATGACAGCTGTTGCTGCCGCTGTTCTCTCGTCTCACTCGCAGGACCAAAATATGTTTTGCTACATGAGGTTATCCTCAGGTAAAACTTGTCACTCCAGCCCCTTTAATGTAAACATGAAGTTTTCTTATCATATTACTTTGTCCTATTCTCTCCTAATTTTTGCGTCTTCAATTCATATTTGTCCTCTTTATATCCCCTGGCCTCTGAGCCCAGTCTGGTGGCTTTTCTCCTGATCTTGTTTTGGTTTTGATAACAACCTCAGCGAAATTTACAGATTGGAACCAGGAAGATAAATTACCAATGCATTTTTTTCCCATGATATGTAAATGTGGGTTCTAGAGGTACTAAACCTACACTTCCAGAAAATAAAAAGTAAAAATCCTTCTTATGTTGCAGGAGTACAATTCTATAGAAGCTATCACAACCAGTCTGGCAACTAAATTTTTCTGCATACGAAAGGAAATGCAAGGATACGATCCTTATGGGTCCCTTCCAACTTGAGCTATTCTATGGTTCTATGATAACATGAACTCAAAATTAGCAATTACTATAAGATTCCTGTTCTATGTTTTAACATATTTCTCTCTCAGCCATTCCCCTTCACTAGGGTGAACAGACTCAACTGTACACGTTTAATAGACCTTTATTGATACTTTTGTTGTATCTCTCCAATGTCTAATGTGTCAGGGTGGATCTAACTCTCCTTACCTTGCTTGCCTGCCTCCTCCCACTTCTTTTTTGTATCAGGTGTACAGTATTTTTGTCCTAATGGAAATGCAAGCAACAAAGGACCTTAAGGAATAAGGAATTACCAATCTTGCTAACAAATGCAAAGCCAAACCTGCTGGGATATGATCTAGTTTGTTCTTCATAGTAGATATGCAAAGATTGTCTCTGAAACTGGCGCCCAGTTACACTGAAGACAAAAATTTAACACTGAGGCATTAATAAAGGCACTAATATCTGCCTTTGCCTTTTGACTAAAAATTATTGAAAGGTTTGAACTTCGGTAGGCAGCAGAAAAGATAAGATTTGTACTTAGCCCTCATAAGTGCATTTCAGAGTATGAATCACAAAATTATTTCTGTCAAATATTCCTCCATTTTTCCACAACTTGGTTACAGACAGGAAAAAACATAATACGCAAAGGGGGCAAGAACACTGGCTACCAAGATGAAGACAAAGACCTTGAGGACTGTGCCTATCTGTACAAACACCTGACCTAACAGATCAGTTATTAAAAACTGTCTGATATGTGAACACATATAGCAGGTCAAGATAATCCATATTGTTGAACACAGATACCCAGTATCTCTCATTAAAAAGTAATGATTAACTTAAATCCATGTCTACTGACATAAAAGTTTGATTTTATTTTCCCTCTATTAGTTGGATAAGAAAAAAACAACCAACCTCCTTTCTTAAGGTACACACAAAGCTGCACAGCAACAGGATCTCGGTATCAATTTGCCCCCATATTCACATACATTTCAGATGTTTTGCAGAGATGCCAGATACCCACAGCACTTCACAACTGCAAGCAGGGCAGTCAGCAATTCTGAAAACTATGTTGTCATCACATCAGCACTGGGTTTGCAAATTTGATGGAGGAGAGCATCATAGAATCATAGAGAATCATAGAATTGTCCAGGCCGGAAGGGACCTCCAAAGGTCATTTGGTCTGACCTCCCCGCAGTCAGCAGGGACACCTCCAACTAGACCGGGTTGCCCAGGGCCTTGTCAAGCCTCACCTTGAATATCTCCAGGGATGGGGCCTCAACCACCTCCCTGGGCAACCTGTTCCAGTGCTCCACCACCCTCACAGTAAAGAACTTTCTCCTAATCTCCAATCTAAATCTGCTCCCCTCCAGCTTAAAGCCATTGCCCCTCGTCCTGTCACTACAGGCCTTTGTAAACAGGCTCTCCCCAGCCTTCCTGTAGGCTCCCTTTAGGTACTGGAAGGCTGCTATAAGGTCTCCCCGGAGCCTCCTCTTCTCCAGGCTGAACAGCCCCAGCTCCCTCAGCCTGTCCTCATAGCAGAGGTGCTCCAACCCCCTGATGGTCCTTGTGGCCCTCCTCTGGACCTGCTCCATCAGGTCCATATCCCTCTTATATTGAGGGCTCCAGACCTGCACACAGTGCTCCAAGTGAGGTCTCACCAGAGCAGAGTAAAGTGGCAGAATCACCTCTCTGGACCTGCTGGCAACACTTCTATTGATGCAGCCCAGGATGTGATTGGCCTTCTGGGCTGCAAGTGCCCACTGCCTGCTCGTGTCCAGCTTCTCATCCACCAGCACCCCCAAGTCCCTTTCCTTAGGGCTGCTTTCTAATACCTCACCCCCCAGTCTGTACTGATGGCGAGGATTGTTCTGTTCCAGGTGCAGAACCTTGCATTTGTTCTTGTTGAACCTCATGAGGTTCAACATCATGATCATGATGAGGAACCTCATCACATAGATGTTTCAAGGATAAATAATATTACACATTTGAAAGACCTTCTCACAACCATTTTGTAGGCTATAAGCTCAGCAGCAGAGACTGAACATGTCCTAAGAGGCATGAAATTCCAGTGCATGTAGCACTGTTCACATTTATGACCTTATGTGTGAGATTAAAACATAAGCCATATGTATGGAATGTTAATTAGGAAGCAGCTGATGATTTCTTTATCTGTCACAGTATTTGTAAAATTTGTTGTTTTAAATTTCAAACACTAGCAACCATATGGGATATCAGCCATATATTTGTGCTCTGGAATTGCTCTCCAACCCTTGCACAACGTAGAAAACTGAATGCTAATCAAACTCAACTAAAATAAGGCTCAAAAGCTTTGTAAAGTTGGTCTTTCTGAACAGCTCAATGAATATTTTTGTTTTCAGCTAAGCACTTAAACATCAGTCCACTTTCAAAGCGGACTGAAGATTGCAAAGCATATGAAAGCAGCTAATCCTGGAGAAGAAACACATCTTTGTTCCACCAAATTTGGTGAATGAACTGACAGGGTAACAGGCATGAAGGACACGTGAATCAACTGTAGAGCTGGGTGTCCTAAGCATGAGTGTACAGAGTAATGCCCTCCTGATTCATGAATACTGAGGGTTTTTTCTGATCAGGACTAATCTTTTTTGCATCCTAATGTTAACAGATGTCTTTCAATATTTTAAAAATATGAATATTAGTAGATCTATCGTTTCGATCAACAGCTAAAGAGTTGAGTTCTGCACACTACAGCATTCTAAATGGTTTCTGATCCAAGAAAGGGGTTTTATGTCATCACTGCTTGTCTTGGAGAAAATTATCCTATTCCTTAGGTACACAAAAAGGAAACATTTTCTAGCATAAACTTATACTTTGCTGCAATCACAAAGTCCCTCAGCAAAAAAACCCAGATGTCACCAAAGCAGCATCAACTTCAGCAGCTAGAGAAAACTTGATCATTGTGTCTCACTCAGTACTTTTTTTTTAATCAGGTGAGCCTCTCGCCAATGTTTAATTTCCAATTCACTGGATTGCCACGAATTGGAAATCTTTTGCCATGTGATAAATGGCAAAAGATTCAATACAGATTGGACAGTGGAGCATTCAAACAGTTATTTCTCCTGAAAGACTTCAGTCACAGCTGCCATGGGGACTGCCAGGAGCTTGCAGGTACGGGTGAGACTGGGAAAAAAAACCAAACCCTTAATTGCAGACAACACCCATCACATTGGGTGTCTGTTCTACAGTAATGCCACAGATTGTCAGCCTCTTCTCAGGGAACCTGTTGCTCAGCCACAGCTTAATGACCAGAGTACTGCAGATTGCTCAACAAGAGTTTGGTGTTCTGGAGATCATCTAGCAATCTTGTTACTGAATTTCCGATCCCTTTAGCACAGCCAAGGATTTTAAAACTACTGCTCTCTATGCATAGTATTTTTCCCTGAAACTGGAGGGCGATATGAGGGAGCAAAAGTAAAACCTCTGCCCACTGAAGAAAGCAAGCAGATTCCTTCCACGAAACAAGTCAGGGCATTTGAATTTCTCTGTGCACGTGGAGAGATGAAATTATGATTTACTCCTAGAGGCCTAGAAATCTTAGATCAAATAATCAATCTGTTAATTATTGCCATGTTTTATAAACCAACAGTCTATTAAAGAAGAAGAAAAAAAAAAGCCTATTTGGATTGGCAAATTATTTACCATAACTATTTTGACTCCGAGCAGCTAGTAGAGACTTTGGTGAAGTTGCAGCATGGATATATTTATATGTATGTACATGTATAGTACATATATATTGTGTATTTCTATATTTAAGTTTGCAGAAAGCATATCTTGATTTTGCATGATCATACACTGTGATGGAAACATTGGCTGGAACTGCTTAATTACTTCATGGTCAGATTTGGAAACATGCCTGGCTATGAGTACACTGCACAGAGCCAGAATGCAAGTCGTTTATATCCATGTGCATGTGTAGAAAACACCCTTCCACAGTAAAATCCTGTGTCAGAAGTAGCATATGGTTGAGAAAGCTTGATGGAATTTATAGTCCATTAAGCTTAATGGCATTTAAACTCCATTATCTCCACGGAGTTTAACTCTTCTGGTGTCGACATGCCTCCCATGCTTCATGGGACCGCTGTCTGACCCTGACCCTGTCTTTTCCTTCTTAATACAAACTTCTAGCAGCTCTATCCCCCTTCCTCCTGCTCTGCCATTAGAGCTAGGGGCTGCTCACAACATCAGAGTCAAGACATCCTTAAAACTCTGCCTCGAGCATCGCTTTGTGAAAGCTCCTAGTTCTCCTGGAGCCTCCTACAGGAGAAGAAAAGCCTGCTTGGCGCATCCAAGTCATAAGCAAGAAGTCCGTAATTACATATGTACACAGTATCTCTGTTTCACAGAAACTATTTATAGAAAAGTATCACAGAAACAGCCACCTCGTCTGTTTTACAATGGAAATCCTTGGAAGTGCCTGCTACAATGAGTACAGGTCTCAGTAGCATCATTTACGTTCTATTTGTATAGAACACATTTTTCCCCTGTAGAATGGGCAGCAGAATCCCTCTGCCATGCCTATTATGAAATACATAACTTGCCAAGCCTGCCTGGAAACACAGGTTTCATGCTACAAGTGAACTGGAAGAAATCCATCTCCCAGAGACAGAAAAAAATCCCAGTGGCACTACCGGGCAGCACTAACAACAATGTCACTATGGAAACTGAAGCAAATTATATCAAAGTTATCTATACCATGCATGGATGGCTCACGTTGTAGCTCCTGACAGGACCGCAGGTATGGCTGTAACCCTACCACATTCATACAGACCCTCCTGTGTTTCAGTTTGTGCCCACTGCCTCGGGTCCTGTCACTGGACACCGGTGAAAAGAGCCTGGCTCCTTCCTCTTTGCACCTTCCCTCCAGGCATTTGTACACGTGGATGACATCCCCTTGAGCCAGCTCTTTGCTGTGATGAACAGTCCCAGCTCTCTCAGCCTTTCCTCGCAGGAGAGAGACTCCAGGCTGCTAATCATCTTCATGGCCCTTAGCTGGACTCTGTCCAGTATGTCCACGTCCCTCTTGTACTGAGGAGCCCAGAACTGGACCCAGCACTCCAGCCGTGGCCTCACCTAGGAGGGGAAGGATCACCTCCCTCAACCTGCTGGCAATACGTTGTCTAATGCAGGCGAGGACACCGTTAGCCTTCTTTGCCACAAGGGCACAGTGCTGGCTCATGGTCAACTTGGTGTCCACAAGGACACCCAGGTCTTTTTCTACAAAGATGCTTTCCAGCTGGGTGGCTCCCAGCATGTACTGGCGCATAGGGTTCTTCTTCCCCAGGTGCAGGAGTTTGCACTTCCCCTTGTTGAACCCAATGGAACAAAGGACAGCAAGCCTTTTCAAACCTAAGAAATAGTAGTTTCCCTCTAGTTTTTATTTAGAGACTTTAGCATCCAGTATTTGTCGTGAATCCAAGGGAAATAAATAGAAACTCACACTGCAAGTACATTTTTCAATAACTCTGGAAAAACTATGAACCACAACATTTGACTGAAGCAGTACTCTTTTCCTATAATGCCAGATTCTAGTCTTAGCCTTACTATTAACTGGCACTGTCTCCACAGGAACAATCATGGAAAAGTACCCTAGAAATTAAAAGATGACTAATCAGATCAAATTATCAGAGATAATCCTAATGGCAGTAAACACTCCTATTTTTAATACAGAACATGACGGGTTTATGATAAGGGCTACGTGATACAGTTCCTATAGCAGCAAAGGAATAGACTCAGATTTATTGCTATTGCATCTTACATTCAAATAGAGCATTTCATGCACAAAATCTGTCCAGCCCCTCAGGTACACCATTTGGTGCACAACACTCATATAGAGAACTGCTGCTGTTCCGGGCATCGCTCCATTGATCCTACTCTGCCTAAACAGCTGTAAAGGATGACACATCTGTGGAGCACACGTGTCACAGTGAAGGTCTTTGCTGATACCTGTGAGTTCAGAATGGAAATATACTAAGCACGTACTTATTTCCCCTAATTTCCTCTCCTTCCTTCTGTATTTGCCATGTGATTAAAGTTTTACAAAGACAAAAGCAAAGAGAAGCCTAGCAACCATCTCGATATCAGCAGAAGCAGCTCTTCCATCAACAACCACTGAAGTTTTACAGCTGTGAATAAGCCCTTTGCACGAACACTTCCAAGGCAAATGGGTTTCTCCAGAGGCGAGAGCTGTTCTAACTGAAATCACCCAGGCATTGTGCCATACAAGGAACGCTTCATAAGGAACAGGATTTTTTCCAAAAAGCATTAAGAGCAATTACTCACTGACTTAGCTTTACTAAGATACTCTCGGCATCAACATTACTAGTAGCTTTATGCCAGTACTAAACTGGTACTACCAGCCAAGTCATATTACCCTCAGTTTGCACAAACCGAGATGGGAGCCATACTCTGGAACAAACACAGCACAAATTTGCTTTGAACATAATCAAACATTTGCAATAAAGGCTGGCTATCTCTTGAAAACATCCTTTCTAATAAACCTGCTGAGAGATTTTGTGCTCTACAGGGTTTAATAAATGCAGGAAGGGTCTTACTTTGTTTTAGTTTTGGTAAGAATTCGTGCTGGTTTTGGCTGGGCTGGAGTTAATTTTCTTTGCAGCAGCTGGTATGGGGCTATGGTTTGGATTTGTGCTGGAAGCAGTGTTGATAACACGGGGATGCTTTAGTTCTGGCTGAGCAGCGCTGGCACAGAGTCAAGGCCCTTTCTGCCCCTCACACCACCCCACCAGTGAGTGGGCTGGGGGTGCACAAGAAGCTGGGAGGGGACACAGCCGGGACAGCTGACCCCAACTGACCAAAGGGATATTCCATACCTTGAGCCATCATGCTCAGCACATACAGCTGGGGGAAGGAAAAGGAAGGAGGGGACGTTCAGAGTTAACAGCGTTTGTCTTCCCAAAAACCTTTAGGTGTGATGGAGCCCTGCTTTCCTGGAGACGGCTGAACACCTGCCTGCCCATGGGAAGCAGCGGATGAATTCCTTGTTTTGCTTTGCTTGTGCACGGCTTTTGCTTTACCTATTAAACTGTCTTTATCTCAACCCACAAATTTTCTCACTTTTACCCTGCTGATTCTCTCCCCATCCTACCAGAGGGAGAGTGAGAGAGCAACTGCCTGGGACTTAGTTATCGGCTGGGGTTAAATCACCACAGAATTCTAGCAATGCACTTAGTTTTGTTTTGGCTTTCTTCACATCGTTTGGGCCTTGCATCCTAATGCAAGACAGAGAAAGTCTTCTGTTGTACATCAGAATATCTGTTTTAGTAAACAGATGTGTTTCAATAGAAATGCATATAATTTTTATCACCAGAATAGTATTAACAGCACCTCGTCAGCCAGTATTTTGCTATTCAAATCTCTGTAGTTCCTTTTCTTGCTTTGAGCAAGAATTCATCCCCTTTAGCAACTAAGCACTGAGCCTTATATTTATATACTTTATCCATGTACAGTTGCTGATAAGCAGATGATAATGTGTTTTGGCTTTCACATGCAAAATTTATGTTTTTATGTTACATTGATGGTTATTTACTGAACCAATGCTAAAACTTTTATGTGGACTTAAGTAAGTTTCTTGAAAGCTTCCAGGGTATGTATGTCCCCAAACATTAATTCTTAAAGAAATCATGGACATTTTTATAAATCCCTTTAAAATTTAAAAAAATGCAATAAAAGAGAGCTGGGTAACAGTGGCATAGTCTGAATTTCTCAGGTGAAATCTTACTGAGAAACTCAGTTGAAATTGAGAAAACTGTAACTGGGACCTAACTTGCAGCAAAAACAACCTCTTCTCTGTTCTGAAGGAAATAATAACAATAATTTATCAAAAACACAATAGAACTTACTCGTTACAGCATTACACTAATGCTTGCAGTAGCAATTTTCAGAAATTTGGTTGATGTATTGTCATTTCTTTTGCATTTTTGAGGGGATCAGACTAAATATTTTGTTTGGTACAGTGCTGCCACAAACTATCACGGACTTAAGTTCAGCTCTGAAACAGGACATACATGGAATTTAGATACCTGCATTCAAAAACAACCTCCAAAAACCCCCTTTATTCCCTAGTAGGCTGGAAGAGCAGGCACCTAACTTCGACATAGCATATTCCAGTTTTGATCTGAGTTCCCAGGTTTGCACTCTCACCAGAACCACCCCGGTTCCACAGGTTCTTCCACTGACTCCGACAAAGCATTTCTCCACCATCGCAATCTCACTCAGTAGTCCTACACAGAAACCGCCAGTCCTTGTCCAAGACCAAGAGCACATCATGCTAGGCACTCTGAACACAGAACAGAAACACATCCTCTGACAAAAAACAATGATGATTTTGACCTTTTGATTGCAGGAAAGAGGTAAGTTATCAAGAAATCTAATCTACCTTATACTGAGGCATATTTTAATCCTAGAAGCTGAGTATTTTGTTGTCCTATCTTACAAGTCTGTCATCTTTGATGCATATAAAAAGAAAAAAGAAAAAAAAAAAAGACCCGCCTTCAAATGATCCAAGAAAACCTCATTCCCACAACTAATTCAAATCTAAAAGGGAAAATTAACATGCAATCAATAAGGCTATGTATTTCCACATGTATTTTTTTAGGTACCCGGTGCTCAATCTTTATGAGGAAAGCGAATGCACACCAAAGTCTGTTATTTCACTTTCAAACTCAATTCTCTGTGCATTTAGGCAACAGTAATAGAGTTTCAAGAAGAATTAGCTTATAACCTAGGGCTTTGTACATCTACACCCCAGCTGACCACAGTAACTTCAAGCAAACTTCCACCTTGCTGGAAAAGATCCATTGCTGAACTATATAATCATCATAAACTGACAGGATAGAGTAATAACATTTTCAGCTTATATAATAGAAAATATGTAGGACTGGAGCAGACACAAGAAGCATGGGGTAAAAGAATCATTTAACAGGTCACAGAGGACTCACTATTGAAGGCTGTTTGAAAATACTTTGTCTTCACCAACGTTTTTGTCATATTCTCCTTCTGTGTGACTTTATCTGTGCCGAGCACAATTTAGCAAAGAGCAAGGGAAGAAAACTCCCCCAAATTTCTCTTCAGCATGAGGACAGTTTCTACGAAGATGCAAAAAAGCTACCGAGACAACCAATTAAACCATCACTTTCACAGCCTGACAGAGGAGAGCAATGCTACTAAGCTGATGGACAGCCACAGCGACAAGACTGCCCGACGCTCTCATGGGACAGGAATGTCTAAAGACAATAAGTGAATACTATACATGTCTAAGTTCCATATACTGTGACTTGAACTTAAGCCTTATTTTTGGCTGTTCTCATTATTTAACAAATTTATTTAATATTTACTAAATATGTATTAAGAATTAATATGCATTTAAGAAAGTGCAGCTCACACAAATATGGAATGGTTAGCATTGAAAGGTAATAAGGAACAGTAGCTAGTGCTTTATTATTTGAAGCATATTATATAATGTATACAACCCTTATCCCAGTCCATAGGCCTTTGAACTTCTGGAAACCCCTCAGCACCACCAGCAATTACATGGCCCATCACGAATGTACAAATGAGTTATCAAAGGTTAACAAATTCCATCTTGTCTGACGATATACAGTAACTTCTGCACATAGAACTCACTTTGCCCTGCTATAAAAAGTTACCTATAATTCTCTTAACTACTTTTTAAGCATAAAACAGTAGGACTGCAGGTCATGAGATGACACCGAAATAACTTGTTAAATGCTTTGAGTTCTAACACTTCCCTAGCAAGAAAACACTGTAAGAAGTTCATCCCAATAAACAATGCTTCCTTAATACTACATACACGCCTGCACATCCTTAATTTTATACTAGTGACAAGTCTCAAAACGTAATCAATTAGCCGAGTAACTCTGTAATAAATATAAACACATAAATAGATTTGTGCAGGATTGGGGAAAAAACATCACCACACTGATACGTTAGAAGCAAACCACCTCCTCTGTCTGTACCATCACATATTACTTCTAAGTTTCGCTAATTTAACAGAAACGTTATTTTTCATTTTTGAAAACAATTTAAACCTAGATGAAACAAAATTTGATTGCAATGAAATAACTCTGCCTCTACAAACAACTGTAACTTTACCATTTATTTTGAACTGTTACTACCTGAAAAATTGTGTGAGCACTTCCATGTAGTGACAAGTTCTGTTGCGACAGCAGTACCACCTGTGGTTACCTGTCACTGCTCTCTCTGCATACTGCCCATCGGCTTCTCAACGTAGAATGACAGAATCAGCGNTAGAATAGTATTAACAGCACCTCGTCAGCCAGTATTTTGCTATTCAAATCTCTGTAGTTCCTTTTCTTGCTTTGAGCAAGAATTCATCCCCTTTAGCAACTAAGCACTGAGCCTTATATTTATATACTTTATCCATGTACAGTTGCTGATAAGCAGATGATAATGTGTTTTGGCTTTCACATGCAAAATTTATGTTTTTATGTTACATTGATGGTTATTTACTGAACCAATGCTAAAACTTTTATGTGGACTTAAGTAAGTTTCTTGAAAGCTTCCAGGGTATGTATGTCCCCAAACATTAATTCTTAAAGAAATCATGGACATTTTTATAAATCCCTTTAAAATTTAAAAAAATGCAATAAAAGAGAGCTGGGTAACAGTGGCATAGTCTGAATTTCTCAGGTGAAATCTTACTGAGAAACTCAGTTGAAATTGAGAAAACTGTAACTGGGACCTAACTTGCAGCAAAAACAACCTCTTCTCTGTTCTGAAGGAAATAATAACAATAATTTATCAAAAACACAATAGAACTTACTCGTTACAGCATTACACTAATGCTTGCAGTAGCAATTTTCAGAAATTTGGTTGATGTATTGTCATTTCTTTTGCATTTTTGAGGGGATCAGACTAAATATTTTGTTTGGTACAGTGCTGCCACAAACTATCACGGACTTAAGTTCAGCTCTGAAACAGGACATACATGGAATTTAGATACCTGCATTCAAAAACAACCTCCAAAAACCCCCTTTATTCCCTAGTAGGCTGGAAGAGCAGGCACCTAACTTCGACATAGCATATTCCAGTTTTGATCTGAGTTCCCAGGTTTGCACTCTCACCAGAACCACCCCGGTTCCACAGGTTCTTCCACTGACTCCGACAAAGCATTTCTCCACCATCGCAATCTCACTCAGTAGTCCTACACAGAAACCGCCAGTCCTTGTCCAAGACCAAGAGCACATCATGCTAGGCACTCTGAACACAGAACAGAAACACATCCTCTGACAAAAAACAATGATGATTTTGACCTTTTGATTGCAGGAAAGAGGTAAGTTATCAAGAAATCTAATCTACCTTATACTGAGGCATATTTTAATCCTAGAAGCTGAGTATTTTGTTGTCCTATCTTACAAGTCTGTCATCTTTGATGCATATAAAAAGAAAAAAAAAAAAAAAAAAAAGACCCGCCTTCAAATGATCCAAGAAAACCTCATTCCCACAACTAATTCAAATCTAAAAGGGAAAATTAACATGCAATCAATAAGGCTATGTATTTCCACATGTATTTTTTTAGGTACCCGGTGCTCAATCTTTATGAGGAAAGCGAATGCACACCAAAGTCTGTTATTTCACTTTCAAACTCAATTCTCTGTGCATTTAGGCAACAGTAATAGAGTTTCAAGAAGAATTAGCTTATAACCTAGGGCTTTGTACATCTACACCCCAGCTGACCACAGTAACTTCAAGCAAACTTCCACCTTGCTGGAAAAGATCCATTGCTGAACTATATAATCATCATAAACTGACAGGATAGAGTAATAACATTTTCAGCTTATATAATAGAAAATATGTAGGACTGGAGCAGACACAAGAAGCATGGGGTAAAAGAATCATTTAACAGGTCACAGAGGACTCACTATTGAAGGCTGTTTGAAAATACTTTGTCTTCACCAACGTTTTTGTCATATTCTCCTTCTGTGTGACTTTATCTGTGCCGAGCACAATTTAGCAAAGAGCAAGGGAAGAAAACTCCCCCAAATTTCTCTTCAGCATGAGGACAGTTTCTACGAAGATGCAAAAAAGCTACCGAGACAACCAATTAAACCATCACTTTCACAGCCTGACAGAGGAGAGCAATGCTACTAAGCTGATGGACAGCCACAGCGACA
>VXAK01013147.1:154257-195358 GCA_013399435.1 Arenaria interpres | reverse complement strand
AGCGCCATGGCTGGCCGGGTGAGGCGGCGGCGGGTTCCTTGCGGTGTCTGTCTGTCTGTCTGTCTGTCTGTCTGTCTGTCGGGTGTCTGCGCGGGGGGAGGCCGAGGCTCTGGTGCCCGATTGCGGGCCCCTGGGTGGTGGGTTTGCGGCTCCCTGTGGGGGGGTGTCGGCCTGGGCCCTCCCGACCCTCCTCCGGGGGCGTGCGGCGGGGATCGGAGCCGTTATTTGGGCGTGGGAGGCTCCTGTGGAGGGGGGGCGTCTGGCTCTGGAGCCCTCAGCAGGGGAAGGACGTGGACCTGTTGGAGCAGGTCCAGAGGGGGGCCAGGAAGGTGATGAGAAGGCTGGAGCACCCCTCCTGTGAGGACAGAGAGCTGGGGTTGTTCAGCCTGGAGAAGAGGAGGCTCCAGGGAGACCTTGTAGCCCCTTCTAGTACCTAAAAGGGGTCTACAGAAGATATGGGGAGGGACTCTTGTATCAGGGATGAGGGGCGACGGCTTCAAACTGGAAGGGGGGGAGATTTAGGTTAGATACCAGGAAGAAATTCTTCACTCTGAGGGTGGTGAGGCACTGGAACAGGTTGCTTGGAGAAGTTGTGGATGCCCCATCCCTGGAAGTGTTCAAGGCCAGGCTGGATGGGGCTTTGAGCAACCTGGTCTGGTGGGAGGTGTCCCTGCCCACGGCAGGGGGGATGGAACTAGATGATCTCTGTGGTCCCTTCCGACCTGAACCATTCTATGATTTGCAAGGTTGGGAACAAAAATACATGCGTTGCTCCCCACTGCGTGTTGTAATCAACCCCCCTGTATGTTTTCTGGATCTGAGGGTTCCGCTTGCATGTTTAGACTGTGCGTTAGTCGTGGTGATAGAAGAACAATCAGAAGACCTTGAGCTTGCATGGTTTCTTAGGAGCTTCGGACAGATGTGACTTCCTAAGCTTGAAGGAAGGGAAAGCAGATGGCTTTGCACACAGGGCTGGGAGGAGGCTGGCTTCTTCGGTGTCGGCTGAGGTGGGTGGGTTGGGGGAAATAGCCAAGCACGGTTCACCCTGTGTGTTTCCATCCTGTGACTGTTGAGTGGGAGAAGAAAGAATGGGTGCATGTTCAGGAAGATGTCCCTTTGCAGCGAGAGCAATTCCTGAGGCCGCTTTCCAGCAGCGGTGCCGCTCTGTTCTCAGTACAGCTGGACCCCGCTTGCTCTCAAAACCATTGCCCGGCAAGTTTGCTGCATTGCTTTCAGAACACCACGATAGTCCAAACTTACTTAATGCCGCTTTAATATCTGTGCAGCCGTTCAGTGCCCTGGTCTGAGTAGGCTTGGTGGTCTCACGTGTCCAGATGTTGAAGGCTGGTCCAGGCCAGCAGCGGTTTCAGAGCAGCTTGGGCAGCTTCTGGCACTGCTGAGAGCTCGATTTCATCTTGAGCGAGATACCTGCTTGTGTGTGTCGCTACAAGGGACTCAACAGTTGTGTTCCTGTGCTAATATATTCATAGAGAAAATGAAGAACTGGTTGTTGGTTCTGTTTTATCTCAAACCAGGACACTGGTGGAAGTTGGGTGGTTTTTTTGCAGTTGTTGGCTTCAAGATTTTCAGCAAAGCAACAGCAGAAAGCTTTGAGTGTCAGAAGGTCAGATGATACCCACTTTCTGATACCCACTCTGAATAGTCCAGGGGCCTTTATGGCTGTATGAGCTGACTGCAGTTTCAAAAGCCAGCTTCTTTAAAAGTTTCTGAATCAGAAGTTATTATTTCAAAATATGCTTCCAGATGTGTAATGTTAGGGTTAGGAAGATCAGAATTTATCCTGTAAGGACACTTTTCTTTGCTCTCCTCTTTAATTCTCTGCTTAACTGAACTTGTGGAAATTCAAATTTTAGGAATACACAGTCTCCTGCATGAGAACAAGCGACTTCATGAAGGGAGGATGAGGGATGGATTGAAAAACCAGTAAATGATTTACCTAATGATGGCTCCTCTTGCACTTTGTGCCTTGAATTTAGAATTTCTGGCAAAATCTTTGGTACATTTAGCGATTATGACCGAATGGCCATACTGTGACTCCACAGTTAGTTACTGTGTCACATTGAGTGCATTTTTATAATATTTACCTTGGTAATAAAATGCAAGAGAAGGGGAATTCACCGTTCTGGGTTAAGGGTGTTTCTGTCCAATCTGGGCCCCTGGGTACCTGTTTTCTGTCACAAAGCTTGAGGGCTTTGAGGGTTGGCAGTATTTATTTTAGCAAGTTTAAGCCAAGGTAAATGTCTGCAGTTCTGCTATTACAGGTTCAGTGAATGTGTTAACTGGTTCTGGCAAAGTTCAATACTGTTTATTGTATGACAAAAATACTATAGAAAGTCATAAAATACTGATTATTTTCTGCTGTACACACAGATGATGAATCAGACCTGGCAAGCTCAACAAGTGGTCTTGGTGCTGTTATTTCTTCCAGGCAGCAAAATTTTCACAAGACTGTATGTCTGGTCTTGGCAATTTGCATTAATCCCCTTCCAGTGATTCCACAGCTAGTTTGAACACACAAAATGTCATTTTTCTTATATCAGTTTATAGTGCATGCTATGAAATGCTTCATATCTCCAACTGTCATAGCAGTGGCTTAGACCTTTTTGCATGGAAGAAAATCAGTGCCAGTCTTCTGGTATAACTGAATTATTCCAAAATACATGGAGGCTACTGTAGAGCGGATTGCAAAGGGATCTGTTCCAGAATGCAACAGCATGCCCCGTCAGGCTTTGTGTAGATAAGGTCTTGACTTTGATTTCACAACTTGTCTGTGTGTCCTGCGAGAAGCTATTGCATATCACATCTGCTGAAAGGTGTTGCGTCTGCCAGAAAACAAAATTCAGATTATTTGATACCCTGCCCAGTTTATCCTGAAGGACAGACCCAGCGTTCTGCTTTGTAAAACTGACATCTAAGGGCGCTCCGGATGCTTACCCCTTGCAGCACCTGAAGCTGCTCTGGATTGTGTGGCTGTAATGCCCACTGATTTCTTCCGTCAGTTGCGCGTTTGTATCTGTTGATAGGGTTGGGTTTACAGATCCATAAATCCTGCTCTTCCATCCAGGCTTCGCAATGTTTGGCTTGAAAAGCTTCCTGGGATCTGTAGGTGTGGTTGCAGAGCAGGATTCGTCACGGTGCTGAGAGCAGTGAATGAAGAGCTGCTAACAGTAACACCGGCTCTGCAGAGGTGTTACTGCACAATGACCCGCTGACAGTAACCATACAGCAAAATCTGTCTAGTCCCTATGCGTCGCTGGAGGGCTTTCCATGTCAGCTGCACGCACACCCGTCTCCTTGTCAAAGTCTTAGAAGCCATCCTGACAAGGAACAAGAAATTAACTCTTGACTTGGGTCTCAGACCACCATGTTGGTGGAGCAAACCTCCAGGTTGCTTTCTAAATTTTTTTAATTTAAACCCTCTGTGCTTGAGGAACGCTTCTCATATGAATGTCAGCCTCTTATTTTAAAACACCATTTTTATTTTGCAGTCTTTCCATTCCTATTGGTCATTTCACTGCAGTATTTGGGTATCTCCTAAGCATTCAACTGGTTGTTGGTTCTGTTTTATATAAGAAAATGACATCCAAATTTCAGATCTTGGTTCATTCATTATCATTTAGCTTCCTGGAAGCAAATGTAGGGCAATTAAGCCTTGGTGTTGAAATGATGAATTTCGGGTCTGGGATTCTTTCCAAAAGTAGTGTTTCTCTCATTTTCTCACTTGGCTGAACAAGAATTATTTTAAATGGACCATGCAACAGATGTCCTCTTTTTTTGTTGTTGCCTTTTAGGTTATAAAATGCAAGGCTGCTGTTGCCTGGGAGGCAGGTAAACCTCTCTCTCTTGAGGAGGTCGAGGTTGCTCCACCAAAAGCTCATGAAGTTCGTATCAAGGTAATTAAATCAATCATTATCTGCACGTATTGTATTTTGGGACACTCAAGTATTAAAGCTGAACAGTTTGTTTACAATAGAAGAAATGTTGAATGGATAGCATTAGTTCATTAGTATCTCAGCTGGCTTTACAAAGAAGAACATGACAATATTTCGATCTTCTGTTTATGAAAAACACTTTTAATTTCTACTGGTCTCACTTCACAGTCTCTTCTGAAGGTGATGGCTAGTCGTGGGGATCAGTTCCAGTTGTTACAGACTAAGCTCCCACAAAACATGTGAGCTAGCAATGCCTTTGATCTTGTTTGAAGGGCAGCAGCTTGTGACCTGTTGCAGCTGTGTAACATGCTGGATTTGACTTTACTCAGGCCACAAATTACTGGTTGCTGAGCTGTGATTGGTCTCTTGAGTTCCCCATACCCAAGTTTCTGATTTGATCAGGACTTTCCAGTGGCCCGTATATGCCAAAAAGTATACATTAAGGTGAAATTTATTTCTGTGGAAAGGATCTCTGCATGGTGCTTAAGACTTAAACTGGATTTATGCATGGTTCTGTGTGGTCTCTCTCGTCATTTTACCTTTGAGAGACTGACTAACTTCAAATCTGAGATTACAACCTACTTTGAGATGCCTTGGAGTACTGATTTCTAGCTTTTGGAAATCAGATGTCATCTTCAACCCATTTCAATGTCAGAATTTAGTTGATGGAAATGAGAAAAGATGTACTATCATGACTTCACTTTTAAAAAGTAAGGAAAACTACCTTGTCTTGGCGCTCCCGTGCCTTGCCAGGAGTGGAAGTGTGTTGGCCATACCACAAACGCTGTCAGGATTGTCAGATTTGTCCTGGGAATTGTTCTGAATTTCTGACCAAAGGGAAATATTTAGATCTGTGCTATTATTCTGTTCTTCAAGGTGCCTCAGGTCATATATTTTTTCACAGATAGTGGCCACTGCTGTCTGTCACACTGATGCCTATACTCTGAGTGGTGCTGATCCCGAAGGATGTTTCCCTGTGATCTTGGGTCACGAAGGAGCAGGAATTGTAGAGAGTGTTGGGGAAGGAGTAACGAAAGTAAAGCCGGGTAAGAAAATATCTTGCAAGTTTTCTGCCTGCCTTAAAGGTGTTACTTTACTACAAGGTCAGCTGTGAAATTGGGCCACCGAAATGCTATATTGCAGGAGTTAATATAACGTCTTACTCTGGGACATTGGCCTGCATAGGTTTATCTTGTCTGTGAGATACAACACTAATCTATTCAATGTGCTTTTGGGTTAATGCTTGAAAGAGCCCTGCATACCAATTTCTTACTTGAAATTGATTCAATATAGTTAGAAGGGATTTTTGTTTTGTTTTGTTTTGTTTTCAAATGATAGCTGTTATCTGCTGGTTTAATTAAAGGGCTTTAAAATGTCCAATTGTGTTGTTCACTGTTGATTTGGGGTTGTTTTGTTTTACAGTAACATTCCTATTGGTTCTGGAATTATATACTTCTGATCGGCTGTCTGCTCAGACATGAGAAAAGTGTCTGAGCATTTGACATTGAGCATTGAAAACAATGCTACTCTATATTGTATACAATTTTTAACACACAAAGAAGGTTTCAAGTGAACACAAGCTCACATAAAAGCCATAAAAATTGAGTAACTTCAGTCATTTCCTAATGCCTTGCTTGATTTGATAACTACCCACAGAATATTTTTTATTTTTTTAGGTGACACTGTTATCCCTCTATACATCCCCCAGTGTGGAGAGTGCAAGTTCTGTAAGAATCCTAAAACAAATCTGTGCCAGAAGATAAGGTCTGTATGCACACAATATAGTATTTGTTCAATGTATACCTGCTCTAGTTATCAAAAGTAATTGATAGGAGTTACCTTTGAAGAATAAATCTCTTGATGCGTCATTTAATGACTTGGAAAGTACGTGTTTTAGGGAGTCAGTTATGCTCTACTTCCCATTCTTCCTTAAAAATTCTTTTCTTTCTTGCCCTTAAAGACAGAGAAACAGATTTATTTATGTGTGTGAAGGTGTAAACTCTTAGCTTGTGTCTGCAGCTTTGAAAACACACATGCTCTGACTCCATATTTAATCGATATATTTAAGGTAGGCACTTCAGGGAATTTAGCTCTCGGGAGTCAACACCAAAGCTGTCAAGTGGTACAGCATTATACAGAGAACTTTTTTTTCCTTAACGCCTGCTTCTCGGCTAAATTTCCAGCTCCCATTCTGAAAAAGTCTCCCAAACCAAATCAAAAACCCCAGTGACGTAGCTGACAGGTGCTGTTGGAGGGAAGTGCACCGAAGGATGGGGAGACGGGGCTGTGGTACCGTGGCACACGCAGTTCGCATTGGTAGCTGACAAGGTCAGCGCGTTGATAAACTCCCCTTTCTTTCAGTGCTTCCACGGAGGAATTAACAGCATGAAGTTTTAGGAGTTTAGCATCTAATTTCTGTGAACTCCTGGGTTTATTAGAGTGATTAAAAAATAATGGGGCAAGTATGCAACTGCACCTCCGTGCTACTTAACGGATGCTGTCTGGCGAGAGTATTTACTGCTTAAGCCTCTGACTGTACTTTCCTGTCTTTGCCTTCAGAATTACTCAAGGGAAGGGGGTCATGCCTGATGGCACCAGCAGATTCACCTGCAAAGGAAAGCAGATCTACCACTTTATGGGGACCAGCACCTTCTCCGAGTATACTGTGGTGGCTGATATCTCAGTAGCCAAGATAGATGCTGCAGCACCTCTGGATAAAGTGTGCCTGCTGGGTTGCGGCATCTCTACTGGCTACGGGGCTGCTGTTAACACCGCTAAGGTAAAGGCTGTGGTTGCCTCTGGCTTTTCTCTGTAACTATATCTGAGCCAAAAAACCTGGATAGTTTAGGGACTAGATCAGGACTGTAAACATGATGTACCAAATTTCTGTTTCTTCTTCCTCTTCTACTGATGGTGTTTAGCTAAGAATTTCTAACTTCTCCGTGAAGACCAGATCAGGTTAGAAGAACCCGATGCCCTTTAGAGGGAATCCAGGTGAAAGATTCTGCATCCCTTTTGATACCAGCTATATATAAACCACTTTTCGAATTCATCATCTTAATCTTGCTGCAAATCATTGTGATAGTTTGACACTCAGGGCGAGACAGAGCTGGTAGGTGAGCGTGCATAATTCTAGGGCAGGTTTTGGGACCCAAGTCTTTGGGCAAAAAGCAAAGCATAGTACCTAAAAAGCTTTTGGATGAAATTTCTGTATAGTTTCTCCTATGTAAGTGATATAGTCTCATAGCCGTATATGTTTGTTTCCATGTTTCCTTCATTACAGACTTCTTAACCTGTGTCTCCCACTCAATGTGGGAGGATGAATTTTCTCAGTGTTGCTTATGGCTCTTCCCTTATTCCTAGGTGGAACCTGGCTCTACGTGTGCCGTCTTTGGTTTAGGAGGAGTTGGGCTGGCAGTTATTATGGGCTGTAAAATAGCAGGAGCATCCCGCATCATTGGCATCGACCTCAACAAGGATAAGTATGCCAAAGCCAAAGAGTTTGGCGCTACCGAGTGCATTAGCCCTCAAGACTTCAAGAAGCCCATACAAGAGGTGCTGGTTGAGATGACCGACGGTGGTGTAGACTACTCATTTGAGTGCATCGGTAACGTTGGAGTCATGGTGAGTGTTTGCCTAACAGTTAGTAGGTAGAGGGGGTAGCCAGCTGCCACTTAGTAGTTTAGCTAAATAGCGAAATGAGCTGCTTTCTTGTGACAGAAAACACGCCATACTAATTTATTTATTTGTAAACAGTAAATGAGAACTGCCGTGACTAAAAAGGTCAATTTACATCCAGTCCTAATTATGTAATGAAAGCAGATGCTACTTCTTACGTTGAAACTGGCACTTATAATTTACAAACTTTGTTCCTTACTGGGAGTTCTTTGAAATCGTGAGTTTTCATACGTTGACAGTTGAAAAATTAACAAAACCCACGTAAAGTATATTCTGCAATGAAGAGTGAAATTTCAAGAGTGAAATTTCCCTAATTCCTCAAACAATGAATTTAACCTTTGGAAATGCAAAAGTATTACTGAATGTAAGGCTAGGTTTTCAGGAATTATAGCAGCATTCCTAACTGTCAGGAACATGGTCTACATAGTCTCTGATTACAGTTTATCCCAACTCCCAGCGGTAGTTCAGAGTGACTTCTCTGGAAGCCAGATGGGATATAAAAAGAGCCATGAAATCTGTAACAGTATAAGGAGTCTGAACCAATGGAAAGTTTATCATATTTTTCAGTGTATTGAATGTTCCTTAAATACTAATGTATTTAGTAGGCACAAAAATTGGCAATTAATGCTCTGCTTTGTCCTATCCATCTGTGAAGCGGGCCGCCCTGGAAGCCTGCCACAAAGGCTGGGGAGTCAGTGTGATAGTGGGAGTAGCTGCCGCTGGTCAGGAGATCTCCACACGGCCATTCCAGCTTGTAACTGGGCGGACATGGAAAGGGACCGCGTTTGGAGGTAACTCTATTTTGGTGTGGGGTTAAAAATAATTTACTCTGGGTAAGGGTGGGAAGAACACACCGCCTTGTTTTTGCTTGTGCAAGAAATGTACTACTGACCGGCTATTCATAACTGCTGTGCTGACTTTTAAGATAAAGACTTTTAAAATTTGATATTCCTACGGACAAGTTACAAATAAACACGTCGGTGTGATACCTCACATATTTTGAAGAGAGAATATAACTATATGTGATTCAGTTGCATATAGTTCACATTCAGTTCCTAGAGCAGGAGGGACAAACGTGTCACTATCTCAGTTCCTTTTCGTATTTACCACACAAGTGCCCACGTAAGGGTTGGATTGTATTTTTTTTCTTTCTCTCCATTTTCCAAGGTAGGTGGAAAGGGGAAAAACAAATTCCTGCTTTCTGTCTTTCAGGCTGGAAGAGCGTAGACAACGTGCCGAAACTGGTGACTGAGTACATGTCCAAAAAGATCAAGGTTGATGAATTTGTGACTCACACCCTGCCTTTTGACAAAATTAATGAGGCATTTGAGCTGATGCATACAGGAAAGAGGTATGTTAGTAAAACTGAAAGGTGTAGAAGACAGTTTTTGATGAGACACTGTCAAAATACAGGTTCCCTGCTCACTGCTGTGTTTTAAACAGGGAGGATAAAGGCTGACATACCATGCATAGTCATTCCGAGATAAACAAATAACACTTTCTCCAAGCTTCTAGGCACGTGCCAAAACACAATCAAAGAGTAAAAAGCCAGCAACAATGCGTAGAGGAAATAACACAAGTATGTAAAGGTGAGAAAGGGGACAAGTCAGGCTTCCAACATTGCTGGCGAGGCCCAACTTCACCGCAGATTGAAATGACCCTACTTGCTGGTAAAAACCCTGCTGGATGTGTAATGAACGTCGCTGCCCTTACAGCAGTACACTTTGCAAGTCGTGGTCACCTTGCAAGAGCAGTGCAAAGTAGGGCGTTCTTACCAGAGGATGTACTGAGTGATCTCTGTAAAGCCCTGTACAGATACAGGCAGGGATGTGCCTGAGGGAAAATGGGGACCAGCATGGGGATGCTGTGGCGCAGAGCTTGTATCTGCAGGTTAAAATCTCATGCAGAGAAGGGGAAAGGATTAGACTGTTTTAGCCTGAGGTGTGTTAAAACTCATCCTGCTGTGTCTTTTCAAGAACAGGCCTCTTTCAAATGAGAGTTTTAATAAGATGCTTTGTAATTTGTTGGAAATTCAGAGACTTAATGAGATAGCTACCAGTACCTCTAAGAGTAGAAACCAGCTTATTAGCAGTCTAGGTCATCTATTTTTTTAAGAACATGTTTTGAATGAAGGGAAGAATCAGCAGGGGGACAAGAGGAAAAATTGGACAGCTGTCCTAGTAAAAAATTAAATCTTTTCCTGCGTATTTGTACTAATGCAGGAAAATATTATCCATATTTATGTTTATCTGCAAATGTATAAATAGTTAGCAGCATTATCTCAAGAAACCAGCATGGTCTTTGTATTTGATATCAGTCCATACTGATGGACTTACTTTCTCAAAAGTAGTAACTATCTGCTTTCCTATTTTGGCTAAGTCAGTTAGCAGTAGCTGCATTAGTACTTCTTACAATTGGAAATGCTGCATCTATGCAAATCTCACTCAGCAGTTGATCCGCTTTCCCAGTTACAAACTTCTGTATCATTTCAGTGCTTTACTCCTACATGAGCGTGTCCTATGAAACTAATAATGAAAGTTACTTAAAATTCTCCAAGCAGCCAAAAGAGGGAATGCCTGTAAATGTTAATGTTCCTGATCAATATTCTTAGCTATCTACCGAAAACTGATACTCGGGTAGTTTGAAAATGCTTCCATTTTGAGTATCTCTTACTGGGAGAGAGACTAAAAGAAACCACAGATAACAAGCATTACTAACCCATTTTAACCAGGATTTTTAATTAATACTATAGGCATAAGCGTAACTTCATTCTCACAAGAGATAGAAGTTAAGTTACATTATGTCTCCGCAATGAAAGGGAGGGGAGAGAAGGGGAAAAAATGGACTCAGAGGTAACTCTTTCTTTTTCTTTTTCTCTTCCATTTTAAGCATTCGAACAGTCCTGAAGCTTTAGAGCCAAATGTGGACCTTCCAGTTGACCAGCAACATAGTGACTGTCCTTTTATAATGGAATCTGATAGAGGGTAGAATCAAGCAAATGAAAACTCACTGGGACTAGCAAGATCATGTATTTTAGGGTGAGCATTCTGGATATTAAATAACAAAAAATCTGTAACCACTGAATAGCGCTATACAATTAGCACTGGTTGTGGAACTTCTATTTCTGTACTACTTCTTCAAATTCAATAGTGCCTAATTCAGTTAATCTACTTAATAAAAGCTTATTTCTAAACACAGCGTTGGAATTATTGAGCATTAAGACTGGGACTACAATTGCTGTGTCTTGCTGTTTTCCTCTAGTGATTTCTCAGTATGTGTATATGTGACAGATGAAGAGCATTCTTCAGAGTCAATAGCAAAAAATGTGGGATTCATCACACTGGGGAGTTTGCTAAGCACAGCTGGGTGGAGAAACAGCATTGAGGTGCTGTAACTCTGAGAGAGTGGCATGAACTCCAACAGCTGTCAAGCTTCTTGAGGCTACCCTAGGACTACAAAGGACATACCATCCAGCTCTGCCTTGAAGCCAACTGTAGATCAGAGTGTGGCTGGATGTACAACCTCAGTGTCGAGGTGTACTGTGTTCACTTGGGAAGTCCATGTTCTGCCTTATTTCCTCTTTGGCTCATTGCAGTAGCTGCAGGTGGGCCTGGTGTAAGGATGACAGGATAGACTGCCCTAGTGCTGTCCTCCAAGACTTCAGTAGCACAGTTTTGCCATTTCCTTAAACTTCCTGGCAGTTGAAGCAGCCTTTGCAGCCAACACTGCAAAAACAAAACAGCATGGGATTGTTACCTCTAAAACAGGATCATGCCATCGAAACAGGGAATGTTACTATTAGAGCAACAGTCTGCTCCAGGGCTGCAGGGGAAAAACAGCAAAGAGCACAGTGTGATGAAGGGTTCAGGGTTTTGTGGGATTTGTTGGAGGGAGAGGAGTTAAGTCTGAATTATAGAGTTGCAGGGTTTTTTCTTAACTATAACTTTTTCTTAACTGTAACTGAAATGATCTGACTGGATAAAACTTCTTTGAATTGAAACCCGGAACCAGTGCCACAGGTCCAGAAAAAATAGAGGAAGGGCAGAAAGCAGACTGCAAAGCAGAGGCAGAAAAGCTACTCAGTTGAAGAAAAGTTATATACATAACAAGTCAGTGCTTTTCAGCAACTGACGATACTAATTAAGACAGAAATTTCACGTTCTAAGTGAGCCTGGTCAAAACAACTGTTAGAGAGAATGCTGAATGCAAACAGTAATTTTATTAAAAGAAATTCCCTCTCACCACTAACAACTACCTTACCCCAAGACACTGCTATACAACTGAGACAATTACATCTTTTCCATTTGTCATTGGAAATGTATCCCTAGAGCATTCTGGAAATAGCTGAGGTAGCTGCATTTCTAACTTCATTGCAAACAGAGTAAACAACAAAGTTAAATCCTGTGAATGTCATGAGAGTTCAATTCTGAGCATCCAGAAGAAATAAAAAGTTAACTTGTACCAGGAAAGAGAGCCCTCTAACGAAGCTGTGAAGTACCTTGTAGCTCCAGAAGCGCTGGCTGAACATTAGAGAATTCAGTAGAAAACTTGCTGTCAAGCTGTTCCAGCAAGAGTATTCTGTAACTACAAGATGGTTTCAAGAGAATCTTAGCTCAACATCTTAGCAAAACTACCCCCAGCTGGATGTAACAGATTTAAAATATTTATAGTATAGCAGTTGTTCCTCTAGGCTGCACAGACTACATCAAGACCGTACAATTATGTTGTCTGCATTACATTATTACTTTAAAGAATCTGCATCTTGTAGTGTGTGTGGAAAGGTAGTCTTGTAATACCAGGGTAAGTCAACAGTAAAGACATTTAGTGATACCACAGCACTCGGGTCAAAGACCTACAGCTTCTCCCCAGCCTGAAGAATTGATGTCCTGCTATTACTTAGAGTTTTCAGGCTACTTTGTCCTGCAAAGCAGTGGATTGAATGGAGCATGTTTGAAGTAATGTCTTTGAAGCTGCCCAGCTAATAAAAGGACTCATGAACACAAGAGCCTGCACCTCATTCTCGGTGATCAAGGTACTGTATCAAACGGTACAGTTTCCACCAAATGACTGCAGGTGGAATGTGTGTGTACTCTGCTGGCTGTCACCTAAAAGATGCAGCTTGTCCCCTCTCCTCATGCTGTCAGCCCTTATTCAACATTAGCTATCAAATCTTCTCTCCTTAGATATTCATGTGAACTTGCAGAAACAGCGTGAAGAGTTTCCACACTCTCTTATGTGGTAGTAAAGGGAAAATACTTTAAGAGATTGTTTCACAACTAATTGCAGGGTCGTGTTTTTGGCAAACATGTATACAATTTCTAAAAATTTTGCTACAAAGTAGACTTAAGTTGGTGGGGTTTTTTGTTGTTCTGTTTTGTGGTTTTTTTTTCATTATTTTTTAAGTGGACAGCAACTTCTGTAAGAATCAAAACTAGATTATTTCCAAAATCCAGTCAGCACAAGTCTATTATGTCATGTTGAAGGAAAGTTAGAGCTAGATAGGTGAAAAAATAGCCTTCCACAATATTTTTCTTAAGTAAGTTCTGTTTTTAAGGCTGATGTGCTATCTCATGTTGAAAGATGAGTGTAGATGCTGACTAAGCTTTCCACTTGTTTAAAAGTACTGTAGTAGTATGAATTCAGTATAAACAGTTTTCATGCTGTGATTTATAGGCAGAAATGCATAGTATCATACATTACCTATATTAAAAACGTGCAGTGTTAAATTTGGTTGTATTAGTGCAATGACAAAGAGGTATTCAAGTGGCACATGTGCAGATTTAAGGGTGATTTTAACTGGTTGCATGCATCAACCAGTAGGGCTTGCACTAGTGCAAGCAAACCTGGATACAATTGAGAATGCTATGTCTGGTTTTGGATCACAAAAATAAATGTTATTTCTGTTAAAAGCAGCCGCAACTTTTATTTTATAAGACCAAAAATGAAGCTCCCCCCACCCACCCCCCGTCATACACACATATATAGAAAAGGCAAGACCGTTGTAACCATTCAAGTGAATGATATGGTGGGCAAACCTCCAGGACAGTCATCTCCTCAATACGTTACATCTCACTCACCACAGGTAACTCCACTCAAGTACACTACAGTCTGGTTTGTTAAAATCTATACACACACACAAGCATTTGCTCGCTCGCACGCACGCACCCTCTATATGCATCATTTCAGGTCGCTTTACTGCATAATTAAAAATAACAATAAAGGTAATGAAAACATCGCAATGATACTCTTACAGCAACAGAGGTCTGAGGCACTCAGGGCAGAGAAGACTTTTCTGGCAAATTTGGTATTTGGTATTACACACGAGTCCAGTTCTATGAAGCGCTTAACCCCTCTTCCCCCACCTAAATTCTGCAGTGCCAAGGGGAGCCGAGGGTACGCAGCACCTCACGCGCTTGGGTCTAATGTGGCAACAAATTCACCAGGCACCTTGTAAAAGGTGCATTTTATACCCATGATTGTATGATTTAATGTCTGCATTCGTCTAGCTATTTCTTGCATTACAGTGGTGTAAGACTTAAGTCTGCAATGGGGTCTGAAATTTTTTATCATTACAATTCAGAAGAAAAAAATAAATTCCCTCAGCGGAGACACCAAAGATAATGCAAAGGAAGTGGGCACGGAAAAGGAAGGGTAGGGAGAAGAGAGCTTAATCAATCCACACTCCTGAACATGACAGTTTCCAGCTCGTTGTGACCCATTAGCAGAAATAAAGGGGTATAGATACTAACGTTGCCTGCTCTATACCCAGTCTGAGGAAAACCCACCAGTTTTCATAGCTGCCCGCCCTAAGACTTTCCAAAAGCATGAAACACTTAACTGGGGGGGGAGAAAATGACCCGTTTAAAAATTTCCAAAAGAAAATGAATACAGCCTTGAAGGTGTTTCATTTTCTCACACTCAGACTTGTTTTGAGATATACACTCGTTTCACTGTAAGTCTTGCAAATCCACCCCCCCACAGCTACTATGGATGTACCTTTAAAAAGTGCCCCACAGTTAACAGACGCAGGGATCCTGTGAATCACAGGATCTTTTTGGTTCTCGTTTCATTCCTTTACCTAGGCAAAGCTTCACCGAGCTTTTGGAGCAAGAGACCGCCTGCAAATACTGCTTCACCCAGAAGCAGCTTATTCCAGGGAGCTGCATATAAGTCAGAATTTATTCATTTTCCCTGTTAGGAAGCCCAAACTATCAAATCTCCAGCGAGAGAAACAAGTCCTGCCATTTACACAGTGTGTCACCTACAGTCGCAATCACCACAGAAGCCATCAGCAGAGAGATGGGGACAGAATTAAAGGTAAGGGCAGCCCATTCTCGGCGACGTGCGTGTCTTTCTCCCTTCTGCCCCCTTTCTCAACCGATAAACAAACAAGGCCCAGCCCATTAGAACAGTATCTGCAGAAGCAGGAGCAAGTCTTTGGAACTAGAAATGCTTAAAATCTCAGGTGCCACTCACACACCAAGAGTGACAGGGCACACTGAAGTGGTGAAAAAAAAAAACCTGGAATCCCAATATATCAAAGTCCCAGTGGGAAAGATTACCCCCACTTTTCTAGCTAATATCATGGCAGCAACAGAAGCGATTGTGGGGCTAATTGGAAGAAAGGTGCTAAAGAGATAACTGAGGAAAAAAGAAAAATATAGCGTGAGTGCTAGGAGGAGGAAAGCAGGAAATTCTTTAAATTCTTCTCTGCTTTTCCAGCCATCGGTTCAGGTTCTTCAAGATACTCCTCTTATCTACAATCACTGAGAACAAAGTAAATGATGAACTCTCTCTATTCTGTACTTTTAAAAAACTGCATAGTACAGAGAAAAAAAAAAACCCAAAAAACCCAAACATGTATCATTCAGATCCACCTGCTCAGTCTAGGCTATCACTGGGACATGAAATGGGGACGAATGCTATCCAGCCGCCGGGTCAAGATCTCACAGCCTGTATCAGTGACCAGAAGCGTGTGTTCAAACTGGGCAGATCGCTTTCCATCTCTCGTAACCGCAGTCCAACCATCAGGCCACGTTTCATCTTGCCAACCACCTAAAAAAATAAATTAATGACATTTTTGGCTGTTTTTATGTAACAGATACCAGTTCCCCAATGAGAAATAAAGAATCTATCAACTATACAGAACAGAACCGGCATCCTATTCCGTCACTAGTTAACAGTAAGCAAGAGTAGGGCTACAGAGATGATGAGGGGCCTGAGGCATCTCTCTTATGAGGAGATGCTGAGAGACTTTGATCTTTTTAGTCTGGAGAAGAGAAGACTGAGGCGGGGTCTGATCAATGCTTATAAATACTTAAAGGGAGAGTGTCAAGAGGACGGGGCTGGTCTTTTTTCAGTGGTGCCCAGTGACAGGACAAGAGGAAATGGGCACAAACTTGAATATAAGAAGTTCCACCTAAACAGGAGGAGGAACTTCTTTCCTTTCAGAGTGGCAGAGCCCTGGAATAAGCTGCCCAGGAAGGTGGTGGAGTCTCCTTCTCTGGAGACATTAAAAACCCACCTGGACACGTTCCTGCGCAACCTGCTCTGGGTGGACCTGCTTTGGCAGGGGGGTTGGACTAGATCTCCAGAGGTCCCTTCCAACCCCATGTGATTCTGTGATTTTACTCTATTGCTAAATTGCTCACCTTCACAGATCATTGGTTCAATTGTAAATACATGACCAGGCTTCATAACTCCAACTGCCTTATTTTCTGCAATTAAATAAACACTCAAGTTAGAAAAAGTGATCCCATCTTGTACACAAATGAATCCTTGACCTAGAATAATACAGTAGGAATACTGTAAAGTCAGAAAAGCCTTTCAGTGATGACCTGTTCATTTGTCCATTTTTAATTCTACATTAAGATTTCCCTTAGTTCTTTTCTTCTCGCCCTCCAACACTGCAATATTTACTCAAGGAGCTTGAAGTTAGTCATCGTCTTTCTCTCCAGCAACTGCAGTTCAACTCCAGCTCTACAAAAACACTGACCAAATGTAACACAGGAATTTCTGCAGACTTCTATGATGTAGAACATCATTAGAAAAAGGTCAATGAAAATAAGAAGCCCTTAAGATATTCAGATAAGGCTTGAAACCCTCTTAATTTGTTTCCACTGAACTGCTGGCTCCTATAAATTGTCAAAATACGATAGTGGTTAAGTAATCCCATGATTTTATTTATGAAAGACACATTGCCGCCCTCATTACTTTAGATAACGGGGCCACAGGAGCATCAGGGTGCTAATGCTGTATTTCTTTAGCTAACATAAAAAGGCAGAGAATTTCAAGGCACCCAGGACAATAATACTGGAACTTTTTGATGTTATATACACCAAAAATGTTTATGTGGAGGCACGTGAATTGATGCACAGCACGGCTCCAGGAGTGTAGTTCGACTGAAGAAAGGCTTCAGCCCTTTTCCTCCACCCTGTTTCACCGTGGATGGCCACACAGCTTAGATGTGACTCACCCCAGCACGTGAGAGCTGGGACAAACTCAGTACTGCACGGGAACTGTTAGCTCCCAGCTACTTTGCTGCTGTAGACAACTTGCATCAATTCTTACAGAGTCCCCATCCCCTGGTCTACTCTTAATTACGTACATTTATTAAATTGTCTAAATCACCTGGATGCTTTAAAAATCTTAGACATCAAGGTGACACAACAGCAATCAGAACATTTTTCTTCTACTTGAAAGGTCTTGCCGCCATCTCCACCATCTGCTGCTATTTCTTGCTCTCAACACATCTAAGTTTCTGGTCTCCTGCATCTGAACAAATTCTGTCCTTTATTCCCTGTAGTTTTCATGATTTTGCTAAATAATTTAAATGCTTATAAAATGAGCTTTCTGCTTTTAAAAATCCCTTCAGAGTAAGCCAGAAATAAGCAGCAGCCTTCATTTTTTTTCCTCCAAGAGGCTTTAAGTACCTCAGGTCTTTCCACTTTGCTTTTGCTACAAATCTGTACTTAAAAATACCAGAAAAAAACCCTTCCTTTTTGGGCACAGACATTTTGGCTCAATTAAAAGAAGAGAAAAAAAAAAGTTCCTAACAGCCAGGAAAGAGAAAAGTCTCCTTTTTCTTGGATTGCACTTTAATTGGTATAAAGTGCCCTCCACCTCCAAAGAATCCAGATTTTCTTCATTTTACATAACAAAAAATAAATACCAGGAACTGATACTCTTCTACCCTATGATTAATAGATTTTCTCTGTTGTCTGAAAAATAACTTAGGGAAATGACAACATGAAAAGTTAGGGATTGCTAGATTATAATTTATAACCTGAGTTAAAGCTTGTTAGGAGATGAGAAGATGGAGGCATCTGTCAGGTCTGAGGAAATAAATGTCCTATCAGGAACTTTGCAGCCGAAGTGGGTATGAACTGTTTATCACTGATATTCATGATATTTATTCTACCCTTAGCTGTCCATTGGCACTTAATCTTCTCTCCTTTACCTCTATGGATCCTGTTTCTTAGTCCTGCTGGCAAAAACTGTCACTGGGACATTGCCATTTCCAAAAAGTAAAGCTGAGAACCTGCTGGAGTAAGGGTCGTTCCTCATCTGCCACACACGACAAAGAAGTTTGCAGGAGCACCAGATCACAAGACTCAAATGAAGTGAAACGTAACAGGATCCAGATTCAGCTACAACACCCATCTATACCATTCAATAAAATCTGGAAATGGCAGTACGTTTTTTATTAGACCTCCTAAGGATAGAAACATTTGCCCATTCATGTCAGACCAGGATGTCTAAGGGATTAGTTGGGAATTCATACAAAAACATTGAGCACTTCACCCAGTACAGATGAGAGCTAACACTAAGCATTAGCGTAGGCGCAGACTGTCTCAGTATATAACATATTCACCTTATTTAGGTTCATCAAACGTGCTATGGTCCAGAGCTTAGAAAAAAATTATTTCCCAAGTGCAAAAATGCTAATGTGAAGGCTGTCAGGCAACATCCTACTTTATTAAAATGTAAGCAAGAAGCAAATTGAGTGCGTTCATTGCAGACCACAGGACAACCCAAACGGAATAAATACTCACTGGCATAATGTGGCACATTAGGGGCTGTGTGGAAAAGTTTATGGATTCCGTGCCCACAGTAGCTCCGAACCACTGAAAATCCATTTGCTTGAGCATGTTTCTGAATAATGTTTCCCAGTTCTCTGTACCGAACACCAGGTTTTACTGCAAAATTCAAGAGATACAGAAGGAAATTTATAAAGCTTTTTTTCCACATAACTAACCATCAAACATCGTTCAGGCTAATATCTTTGTAGCGCTCATGGCTTTTATGGCCATCTCTTCTAGTGTGCAAAAATGATTATACATGAAGGACGAAGAAGCAGGGGAGAGAGACAAAATGGGTATCTCTACTCTTAGACAAGATTTTTAGTGGCAAGACTACAGCCAATAAGAATGTTCATATGCTGGACTAACTTTTTTGACAATCCTTTTACAAAGCCTTAAAGACTTTGAAACAGATGAAAATGGAGCGAAAAATTCACTTTCAGCACTTGGACAAGGGAGTATAATACCATAAAAGCAACAATGTCTCATCCACCAGCTAATGAAGATGCATACCAAAAACAATCTTCAGCCACTAAAAAGAACGCAAATATTATTTCAAGATCATTCACGACTCCCTGAATATATGCTATTCCTTCAGGAGTCAGATGTTACGTGGTTATGTGGAGCCATCTTAAGCAGAGTTCATAGACATAGCTAAAACTTTACGTGAAGCAAGCCATTTAGTTCAATTCTCTGCTAATGTAAACAACTACAACTTAATTCAGTAAGATGAATTTACAGAAAACAACAAGAATATTAGATTACTGGAACGTGCATGCTTTTCCGAAAATACAAAAAAAAAAGAAAAAGACATGGTGGGGAAGAGAAGAAAAGTTAATCTGTTGGTTTTGTGTTAAATAGTTGTGAAGTAGTACCATCTCCTTGGGGCCTGACAATACCAAGCAACTCATCTCCATGCAGCAAGGAGCCCTCTGCTTCTTCTCTCACACAACTCTACTAGTTAGAGCTCTACTGGTCCAACGCCAAGAAATTAAAATTATTTAAACAGGGGAGAGGTGACCCTTTTTAGCAGCTAAGACATTTGCTCCCAGAATTCCTACTAGGAAAAAATAAAACCCATTAAAACCTGTTAGAACATCTAAAAACTTGGTAAAGAAAACTTCCACTGAGAATGTAAATCTCATTCGAATGAATACAAAGGTGAATTTCAGTCACAGTTTATACATCAAAGTCAGGATATGAAAGTTAAGAGACAACATACACAACATTTGCTATAAAAATAAAGTACAGGAGCAAAGAAACATTATTCTGATTTAACTCTGAAAATTAAAGTGGTCATTTCAGAATAGTAATCCCACATAAATAGGTAATGTATATCCTTCACAGCTCAACTCTGCAGCATTTTCTTGATCACACAATGGTTAAGCAAGACATTGCTCATAAGGATTTTTGTTTTTTCAGCTGGCTAGCTATCTCCAAATTATTAACCACAGTAAGTTCATAATAATTTTTTTTTATTTACTTTTTATTAAATCCAAGTTTAAACCCTTCATATATAGCACCGTAAACTTCAGTCTTTAGAGGCCCCGAAGTGGGTAAATTTTATTGGGGATTCTAAGAAGCTGTAGGATATAAAAGATACAGACAATAAAAATGTTTCCAGGGCCTTGGGAAATTTTTATTTTCTTTGTTTGTCTAAGAGAACTCAGTATACTCTTTTGTGAATGAAGCGGAACATGACATTCTCTAGCTACCTTTCTATCTCATGCTATGTCTCAATGAAGCTGTCCTGAGTTACACCTAAGCAAAATAATTAACGTTCTGTGGGTACTGAGGGATATGGATCTGACTTCTCTGGAACACTCCCACAGTTGAAAAACAAGAGCTCATTACTAGCTTTATGAAATAACCATCAGGTATGGCAGAGGTAAAGAGATATGTTTAAGTGTTCAAACAGTGTTTTGCCTGACCAGCTCATTGTGCAACACCATGCAAATTACAAAAGTAGGAAGCCATACTTTGGTTTTCCAAAATGCACTTGGTTCTTCACATTCTCTAAACTACTCAGATCAAGGATTCATCTAACTAATAGTCTGAAAAGGCTGTTTCCATGTAAATATATGGATCAGCTCAGCATCAACTACATTTTCCTTGTCAACCCACAGTTCAAACAAAAGTTGCAACCACCGCCCACAGAACTGTGCCATTTGAAGAACCCCTGTGTTATACAATATATACATCATCCACTGGTGACACACACTAACGCTTCTGTGTTCTGCATCAGAAGTCCCTCTGGGGTAATAGCAAATATAAGCGCTCGAGTTGGAGAACCAAAACCATAATGCTTTAGGCCCCAGCCAAAGGTTTTACCTGCATCGATGGCTTGCATTAGGCACTCATAAGTTGTTTGGACAAGCCTCCTTGCACCCTCATCAACTTCTCCAACATAAAACGTCTCGTTCAGATCTCCATGGTAGCCATTACGATAGACGGTAATATCCACTGCAAAAAATGCCAGACATATTGTAACATTAGCACGGTATTTCTCACTTCTTGTCTCTTGATTTGTGAAAGGACAACAAATACATGTGAAAATGTAGTATTGTAATTGTGACGTTATTAATTTGGAAGAATTCCAGACGTAAACCTTTCAATCAGAATCAATTCTCTTATGCTTCTCCTGTAGATTCTATAGAATTAATTAAAATAGTGTTTCACAGGTCAACAGTTTGACTTAATGAAAAAAAAAAAAACGATTTGTTTTCTAGGTAACTATAAAAACAGGAAAGAGAAGCTCCATGCTCCACGGTGATTTATCTGGTTAAAATATCTTCTTAAAATTAATTCCAGCACTAATAGGGGGGAAATTAAATTTTAAAAGATATGTAATCATGTTTTAACCCATGTTTTAACTTCGGTAATTTCTATACATGGTTAGAATACCAAGTCACACTTTTGCAAAAACTGTAATGGCAAAACACCTATTGCTTCCAGCACAAAAGGTAACATTTCTTGAACATTAAATACAGAGCAACTTTCCAATAGTGTTCCTAAGAAAAATACACCAAATGACTTAAAACTTTCTTTTTGCTTTCAAATGAAAGAATTTAAACACTAAGTATTAGGCAAACAGCAAGAACGAGAAGGGCACGCTTAAACATCCAAGGTTTAGAACATAAGAAATCAGAATTATGTTGCAGCAAAACTCTTAACTCGTTTGCTTTCTGCATGAAGCGGTTTGGTAACTAAAAGCAATATAACTCATTCTTGAAAAATAGCACCATAAGTACTTTTAATGAGAAAAAAAAAATATTTATTTTTTAGTTTAACTCATTCCAAAATTAGATCTGTATTTTTGGATTAAGAACATGCATACAAGATGCTTATTGCAAATAATCATTTTACAAAACGTGGGAACAGGCCTACCATCTTAGACGTAGCTGTCATCTATTCTAGTATCCTGTCTCTCATAGCAGACAAGTAAAAAATTAAAACCTGCCATCATATAGTCAATATATATAGTAAAAACACATGCAAAATATTCTAGATTTGCATATCAAGTTGACTTCTTGTGGTAAAATGGGTACTTTTGTGTTTAACAGACTTTGTCAGTAGCCTAGTGGGTTTAATAGCTGCTAGAGTACCAAAACCACTAAAATAGTTATTGAACTGCTATTCATGAAGAAATCCACATGCAGACGCCCTCACATGTAAATAGACATGATGGAAACCATACTGAGCAATAATACTTTAGGACTATGGTACACGAGCCACTTTCTTGACAGGAAAACGTGGGGAAAAAAACACTGGTGTCAACAGTAAACTTGTACCACTAGCAAACATTTAAGAATTAAATTAACATTGCATGAAAACAATCCTGCCTGTTGCGGACGCAGGCGTGTGAGGGGTTACATTATGCTCACTGCATGATTGTGGGGGGCTACTGGAATATTCTGACCAGTGTACAGATTTAGTAACGTAACAACGGGACTGCATAGAAACCAGCACCCCGGTAACTTCCCCAAATAAGTTTCTTGTGAACTGTGTATCAGTGTCCAGACTACCTGCTGCAAAGAGGCTATCTCTACAGGCCGCACGTTTACACGACTTTCTCTAGATGCCGCCAGATTTGGCCAGAACATCTCACTTTGCAAAGAGATCAACTTTAAGAATCTGCTCCCAGGGAACAGTATGATAACAGAAAGTTATGATGCCCTGCTTGGAGCAAGGCATTGAATTAGACATCACCTGCCAGCACCTTCTGGATGATATTTTCCTGTGATTCTAAAAACCTGTTTTGGACTCTTGGTCACCTTTTGCTTCTAGCAGGCTAAAAAGTTTTAAATAAAGAGGGAGATGGGCACATCCCCTCCAAAGCACTTTTTCTATCTCCTCCTTTGTACCTTGTTTTGTTCTTCCTTTTAAAGAGGCTTTTGAGCCACAAAAGAATAAACTAGTTATTCCTCATCAAAACAAAGCAGAAAGCTTAAGGCTTGGGCAAGTGCAGTCAGGGTAAGGATGTGAACAAAGGTATGACTAAACCCTCTTATAAAAGGTATTTTCTAGCGCTGAGGCACAGCCTTGGCATGTAAATAGAGCAGAAGGCACTGTGTAGATGAAGACAAACTAGTCATGTTAATTGGGCGTCTTAGCGTGGACTCCAGCAATGCCAGAAAACCTGGCAACAACGGAGAGCTGTACAAAAACATCATCTTTGAAATTAAAAAAAGATAAAGTAGCTTTGGCTAAATGGTTACACGTACGCTACAGCTCAGAGTTATCAGCCAGACCAAACCTGACCTGAGAATGGGCAGCAATCGTGGGGGTTGTTCTGAAAAACCTGGTACCCACAGCACTGAGCTGTAGACTTAGTAGCTATTATTGCATGTCAACATACATCAAATATCTGACAATCTAAAGGGATTCCAACCTGCTTCTAGGCCAAACCTTAGGATATGCTGGGTATTTATTTATGGATAAGAGAAAAGCAAATCAATGCAATAAAGGTGCAGATGTGTGTACAAAACACGTCATAAATTTTTACTGCCAAACCAAGAAGAAATGAATGAAAAAACAAAAAACAGTCAAGTAATTTATAAAAGTATCCCTCACCACCCAAGAAGGTGTAAGTAGCTTGAGTACTATGAACAAAAAGCAGCTGGTACTGTTAGGCTGGGAAATGCTAAAAAAAAAAAAAGGGGTAAGTTTTTTAATATGCACCTATATGATGCCTCACCATTAGGATCCTTTACAATCATAATTGTCATGTCCACAGCAAAGTGTTAAGGATCTAGAGCCATCTGATTAAGAATTCACACAGAACTAATCTACTTGAATAATTCAATATAGATTTTATTCACTATTTATACAGTCTGGAACCAATGGAAGATAGCCCACAAGTGGAATACTAAGGCACTATACTAATGCACAGACCAGGGTAGAAGAATTCTGAAGCTTTTAAGGTGGACCAAACTTTTGAAATTGTTTTATTAAACTCATTAATTTGAATATGTAAAGAGCAGAGGTTAGTTGGTAAATGAGACCAAAAGCATCTTTTAAGAAGCTATTCCAATCGTGTTGCCTGCTAGTGCAACCTCACCTTACTGCATGGTTTAACTGGATAGAAGATAGAAATATGGAAGGTTAATTTTCATAGCACTTACCATTGAAGTACTGAAGGTTATTTTTCATAGCACTTACCATTAACAATATCTCCCTCCTGCAATGGCCTCCTGTCAGGAATTCCATGACAGATCACTTCATTCACTGATGTACAACACGACTTAGGGAAATTATAATAATTCAGAGGGGAAGGATAGCAATTCCTTGCGATACATGCCTAATTTAGAAAACAGAATTTACACTTTACTTTAGTAAGTTTTGAACAAAGAAAAAACATATGCACAACAGCTTTACAGTAGTAAGAATTACAGGTTGAAAAGCAGTGGCTCTTAAAAATAAGATCCTTCAATCACTTTTTGGCATTACGGTATCTTGTTATACTTTGAATTTCTTAACAGGAAGAAAGTAAAACTACTTTAATTTTGTTTCTACCCATGTTCAACTACTAATGCTGAAATATTCAGGGTTAAAACAATGCTTGGCAATATTTATTTGGTTAAAAAAACAGCCATTTTTGATGACTATTTTTAAGCACTTGATCTAAGACTTTAAATATTTTTGCAAAAGACGCAAGCTAGACAAAATAACATTTAGCACCACTCTTTCACCCCAAGCCTTATATTCTTAAGCTACTTCCTTTGCACTCATTCCAATAACTTTTGGGGATTTTTGAAAACCTGACACATACATTTTATATGTACTTACATATACACAATGTGACATAGTGAGCAATTCTGGAAGAATAATACTGTGTTCACTTTTTTTTATTTTTCAGTTTTAAAACTGAGAGTGCCAATTAGGCATAACAGTCAGTATCAACAATCTGCCATGCACAAGTTTCCAAAAACTGCTGAGGAGGGATCACACCATTTGAACTTCCAGCTGTTGATATTGGACATTACCCATAAGCAAACAATTTAGTGTTTAATGTGGCTCAGCGGAAACCTCTGGCCTCATCAAACCAGAGTACGCTCCTTACAATCTTGGCTCAACAGCTGCAAATGCAGATAAGAAGAACAGCAACCAGAAAGCTAACAAACTTAACGATACCAAAATCATTGCTTTCCCCACACGAGTGCACAGAAGGATCCTCATTTATCAGTTTACATGCCTTACAGAGAAGACAGCAAAGTAAAATAAAAATACACAATTCAAGTATGTAGGAATAGTTAAGCCAGGAAAATACTTGAACATTTATTTCAAATACTTCACTGGATTGTGGCCTTGGTTTGCCTGATTGCATCAAACATCTTGTTTCAATTCTTCCTCATGTCCCTCAGTTCTGATTCCCAGTCATAAAAAATTTAACTTTCTCCTCTGTATGTCTTAACCAACAACACAGAGCACAGAAAGACCAGGGCCTACATATGACAGTCTTTATATAATGGTATCTATGGAGCACGAAGGGTTTAGAAGAAATAAAATCACATTATGTTAGCCAAGAAAACAGGTGAAGAAACTTAAGAGGGAATCTGAAGCTGGAAATCATAGAGAGAGGCCCAGGAGTTCCTGAGTTTCGAATCTTCCACTGCACTGTAACGTATTTCTAACATCTGGACTGCCCAATAGCTTCAAACTGGGAAACAGTTCAAAGTAAAGAAAAGGAATTCAGGCAACAACAAAGAAAACCACACAACCATCATTGAAAAAACAAAGAGACAGAAGAAAGCACTTATAAACACCAGAAGAACAACAAAATAACCTTACTAAATGGACAGCGTGATCAATTTCTTCAGTAGTTACACCTGCTTTGACCATCATGGCAGCAACATCCAATACTTCTCTAGCAAGCTGCAAAAGAATTGAAAGTACTGATTTAAAGTAAGACCAGGGCCAGTCCCTAGAAGACTAGCAACCCATTTTCTACTGCTACACTGAGATTGCTATGAAAGCTGGGGAGACTTGGGCTCTAAAAAAACATCAAGATGCCTACAGGTTGTATTACTAAGTCACCTCTGTGAGATTTAAAATACCTAATTAAGATTTGGACCACAATTTCTCTGAATGCCATAAACTTAAATCAGACTTCCTAGATACGTTTGAAAGGGTGACTTTATGCACAAGGAAGTGACTACAACCAAACAGCTCTTTTTCAAAAATTGTGATGGACAGGGCTCTTTTGCTTTTGCTTTTTAGTTTTTACTTGGTATTAACTGTAGGAGAGCAAAAAGTTCCGTTCTTATTTATGCACTATAAAATCTATCCTTAATAGTAACGTTTCAGTCACAGATTATCTCATGAGTAACAACAAAGCCAGAAAACAAATAAAAGTCATCTTTCTTCTTGCAAAAAGTTTACTGTGAATTGGGAGTTACAAGGAGAGAAAGAGCAAGAAAATACCAAATTTCCCAAACTATTTTCCAGTGCTCAAAATGGCTTGAAAGTTTGTACTCCCAAATATGCTGTCACAAACCGGTAAAATCACTATACATTTTTAAAGAATAAAGGCAGTTCACAATAAAAAACAAAACCCCCTTACCCTACACACTACTCGCATGCCTTCTATATCTTCAGATGAGAGTATTTTTATTTGAGAGGTTCCTTTTAAAGCCTGTTCTGATTCAGACATTCCTGACAAGAAAAAATGGGGAGGAGAAAAAAAAGAAAGGAAAAAAACCTGTTACATGGAGGAGTGATTGCTACACATGTCCAGTGAAGGAAATTACTTAACTACCAATGGCAATAAAAGTACATACTTTTTCACCACAGACCAAAGTAAGTTGAACCCACCAAGTCATAGCATTATCATCATTATCCAGATTAATTTGAATTCATAAGCCTTCCATAGTATCCACATGTGCTCAGGATGCCTGTTCACTTACTGCATAAAACCATCATCTCCCATTAGTCAAAACACAGCCTTAAAAAACAGATTTATAAGAAAATTATTTTATTCATTAAAAAGTATTTTTCTTTTCTCTTTAGCCGTTTTAGAGATCATAAATAGTAAAAAATAATATTCTAAAGGAGCCATAAAGGATTGTATAAGCTTGTGACTATCTCTAGTTACACTACTGCAATAATCAGCTGATGAAACAGTGTTATTTCTTCCCACCAGGTTCTGTGCAAGCTTAGTTTTATAGTTGAGCAACCCCCTAAAAGACCGTATTTTGTGTTGTTTAAATATTTACATTCTGTAAAGAATAACTAAAGAACACAGCTGAAGATTTAAAAAGAATTCTAACAGACTTTATAGCAGCTTCTTTGGCACATAGAAAAGTACCTACACCGATATAGAAAGGGCGAAATACCGAAACATATCAATAAGCAAGTAATTTTGAATGTATTCACTTTGTGTCCAAAAGTAGCTGGAACTCATAGCAGTTTTCTTGTGGGCGTTGATTACTGCAGTTCTGTTTGGTTTTGTTATTTTATAACGCATTTGCAACAGATACACTGATGTCACTGAAAATGGCTTAGAAGAATTCACCTGTGACAGCCAACTTACTGCTGCTTGTTACGAAGTTAACCACAGGACTAGGACTTGCATGGTTTTTTTTTTCCTTTTCTTCCCTGAATACTTTTGGACTTCCAAAAAATATTTGTAACCATTATTTCTGAAAAATCAGTAAGTTAATTTGGGGGAAGAAGAGGTAGAGTGAGAAGAACAGATAAAAGAAGAGGTTCCCTTCTCCACACTATCTCCTTCACGCTTTAAAGGCATTTTCAATTATAAGAAAAATAGAAAGAAAACATAACACTCCATAATTGGGATTTGTTTCAAGTTACCTAGTGGATGATCAGCATAATCTGGTCTCTGAATATAACTTGGCACAGGTCTCGTTGGCGTCTAAAAAGATCATATTCAAAGCTGGTTAGGTTGCAAGAACACTTATTACAGTCACAAAAACAGAGATTCATGCAGTAAATTAAATACAATCAAATACGGCTAATTCCACTTAGAAAAAGTTGTGAAGTATGCAAACACTCCAAACCAGTTCCAATTTTCATTTCTCAAAGATTCCCCTGTTACTCTTTATTGCTTTCATATTTTCCAACCTCTAATAGCCAACTTCACAGCTCTGTAAAAATCAAACTTCTGTGTGTCAAATAAATGAAACTGGTTTTATAATACATTATCCCTGTTATATTTCAGTGTTTGTTCTGCTATTTTCCAGACTGCAAACACACTGGTTCCAAATACATCCTTCCTCTCTCTGGTTATTTGTGTCAATCAGCAAGATTGTTATTTCTAATCATCACCCTAGTCATTAGCACGTTTTATTACAGTCTCATTTGCATCAATCCTACAGCAGTCAGAAGACAAAAAAAGCAAACGTTCAGTCATAACAATTCCAAATTACTTGGCCAGTGACATATCCAAACCCCCCTTTCTCCAGTGACACTAACAAACACACCCGGGCTCAGGCTCTGTTAAGGCTCATCAGAGAACAGTTTAACAGATGGAGAAGACTACGGAGAGGATGCCACAAAGGCAGCATTTCTAGCACTGGCCAATTAAAGGAGACACATGTAAATAAAATGACATTATTCCTGTAAAAACTTTGGCTTATTCCATGTACAACCTTGTACCAATTTAAAAATACAGCTATAACTGAGGTTGTCTTCCAAATCCACCTTTCACACTGAAGATGTTACTGACCTCAGTTATTTTCACCATTCCAGGGCTGAAGATTACTGTAACCTCTGTTCCTTCAGCAGAGCTGTTCAGCAGATTACTCACCAAGTTATTTCAAACTATTTACATAAAAAAACCCATAAACCCATTTATTTAAACTCTGTATTAATTTACCAGAGTTTTTCTGAAAGAGACTGCTCCAGTATTTGTGAGGATGGTAAACAGCCAGGAAAAGACATCATCTGAACTAGCAGCTGCTTTTTACAGAATAAATATCATAAGGTACTGCACACCAAGAGGTATGAGCTTAAACCTTTTACTGATCTATGTTACCTCACAGGCACTTCCTTCATTTTAAATATGCCAAGAGATAGATCAAGTTGAATCAAAACAAACCACAACAAGGACACAGTCATACGTGTCCCCGCCATCAGGTTCAGATTGGTTAAGAAGCTTTCCTCTCTCAACTAAAATGTGGGAGCTGATCAGGTCAGGACTGGTCCATTAGTTGCTACAGAATGCAGCAATGCTGGAGTACACAGTGGCACCGATTGCTTACCAGTGGATAGTGCGGCCTGAGTTTACCAGTATATCGATAGCCAGACCAGGGGTTTGTGTTAATGTCACCTTCCAGGGTCCAAGAAGAAACTTCACGCTTAGCCTTTTCATCTTCTGCAAAGATTAAAAAAAAAGAGAAAAAAAAATGCAGCAGCAACATCAGTCCTACTAAGAATAAGAACTGTGGAGCCCAGAAGTGACTTAGAAGTACGTAACTCTGCATTTTACCCTTTCTGGCATTTTAGACACTGATACATGAAAGTGTAAGTAGCAGGTATCATTGTGTATTGCCCTTAAATTTTTTACATTCAAAATTCACAACCTGCCAACTCTACTCAATAGCAAACTGGGGAATGTCAGGACAGCAATACTGAATGCAGAAAGGACGTGTAGTAATTATTTAACTTGCTCTTCAGTTCTAAAACATAGTTTGTGCTTGTTTTCATTCTTGGGGAAAAAGTATGTTTCTACAGATACACTAATTATCCCTTCAATTAATACTCTGCACTGCGCAGTCTGCACAATTAATACTTTTGCACTGTAGATGAACGTTTCTTTGCTGTGATATCTCTTAGCACTCAGTGACAGAAATGACCTGGGGTGGGAAGGAGGGTATCCAACTGCTAGTTTCAATATAGAGAGCCTGCTACCCCTCCAGATCTGATGGAGAGTGAGGGTGCTGCCACTCCTGCATTTCAGGACAGGCACCGCACGCACCTTACAAGATGGTCCTAAACTGCTGGAGGTTCCCAGCTCTCTCAGCCTGTGAAATTCATGTCTGACGTGGTCTAGAGACTGCCTTCATTCACAAATAACACAATCCTAACAGGGCAGACGGAAGGTGTTTACATAAAGGACTGAAGCAAGTAGATCTTGAGCATTACCAAAAGGAAAACTATTTACTCAGAAAGAGGAGGCAAGGGTTAAGAAAGAGCATGGTAGCATTAATTTTTAACTCATAACCTGATAACTTGTTTGTTCTCTCTTTTTATATCTCAGAAGAATGAAGAGATGGCAAAAGGTCTGCCATAGCAAGCCCTAACGTGAGTTCCTCAGAGTCTCTGCGGCTGACACCTGAGCCATCTGCTCACATGACATTCAGTTTAGATGAACCACCGAGAAGTAACAGTTTAAAAATCCAAAGATTTACTGAAGCGATATTTTCGATTCCCTTGAGATGCTTCAGTAGGTTGGTGCACTGAGGTCTTGAGGGCTATCAGAACCAAGCCCGCTCAGCCTGAGTTCAGCAGTTATCCAGGAAGCCAACAAGACCATGGATCTAGTGATATCGTAAAAAAATTTGCTGTCAGATAAACAGCAGCATTAGAGGACTGCACCAGAAAATGACTAGAACTACTAACAAAGACAATTTTATACACCCATGCAGGTACAAAGTAATAGGATACACAATGCCAGTGTGAACTACGAGACCCCTACACTAAGAAAGGCAGAAAGAGGGAAAACATTTGTAATTGTCCGTGCTACTCCAACCTATTAATCCTGCAACATTTATGATGGAAAAAAGAGTTTTACCGGGTTTTAGGAAAGGAGGAGGTAAATGACTTGAAGATTTGACTTTCGGCCATGCCGCTTACTTTTTAATCCTCCCTCACTTTTAGGCAGGGCTTGATGAAGTTGGGCTGGGGGTGGGGGGAGAGGAGGCAAGGGGACAGAACTGGGGTCTGCTCTCTCTTTTTGTTTGGTTGGTTTTAAAGTCATGGATCTTTTTTACTACTGAATAAAGGGAGAATCTACCAGTATTTCTGTGCCAGAGCTACCAGCTGTTACTAAGTCATACAGATACTCTTATTACCTTCAAATAAACTCAGCAAAATCCTCGCTACAATACACCCTCCTATCAATGGCTCCATCAGCACACAAAAGCATTTTCCCTTTTTTCCCCAAAAGTGGCACACCCCAAATATACAGAACAGCTGCACTCTGACCAGTGCACTTGCATTCCAAGACTTCACAAAGACTTCACAAGAACCTTTCCTACTTAATTGCCTTTTACTACATCAGACATCGAAATGCTACAATGGAACAAGCCTGGCAATGCCTTATAATAATGGTTTATTATTCTCCTTGTCCTTTATTTCAGCATCCCTCTTTCTCTGTTCATACACCTGGCAATGTAGCTCAAGGAATACTTCATATAAATAGAAAAGGGAACAGAAACAGAGATTTCTGTACCACTGTCTCTGAAATTTTACATAGATCTTTACCAGGAACTTGACAAAATTTCAGATGTGCTGAATCCAGTGCCAGAGATCTTGGAAAAATCCATACCATTTTTTAAATACAGAATCACAGAACAGCTGAGGTTGGGTTAAATACAATGTACTTACTTGCTTTCTTGTGTAGTAACTTGTGAGTGGCCCAGCTTCCCTTAAAGCATTCCTAGAATTGCAAACAAAAAAATATGTGTATTTTTAAGTAGCATTATCCTGGACAGAGATGCCATACCCACAAAACAGAGAAGCAACTGTATTTTAAAAGAAAACTAAAAGACAGGTTTTATTAACCCTTGCAACAACATGCAGGAAATGCTACTGTAACTGCTAGTCTTAACAACAGAAAGTACTACATCGAACAGCTTATGAGCCAGAAGAGACAGAAAGCATAGCCAAACAGAGGCACCCATCACATTGAAACATGCTGATCTAATCCTATCTACTAAATATTGTCCCCTTATCATTTTAATAAGTAACTAAACGCCATGGTTGCTCCAGGTTGGCTGAAACATTGTGCTGTTCATGGAAACTCAGGAATGAGCTCTTCTGGTCTATCTCCAAACCAGATCTTATAGCATTGCAGCGGGCAGGATGGTCCTCCCTTGGCTCCTACAAGAAGCCATCTCCTCCTGCTAATTGCGTCTTTTCTGCCTCCTTCCCCAGCACAGGAAAGCAACAGAGGCCAATCAGCACGATCACAGGGGAATAAGTGAACAAGATTAAAGGGGGGGTGGGTGGGAGGAGTGAGGGTTACTGGATGGAAACAGGAAAAGAAAAAGAAAGAGGAAGCTGAAATTGAAATGAAGGAAAGAGTGAATGTGAAGGAGGAGTTTGTCTTTTTCTTTTCTTCCCAAGAACAAATAGAGAAGGTCATACGACGAACAATGAATCAGCAAAGGGGCAGATGGAAATGGCTGGCAGCTGGCGAAGAATAAAGAAAGACTAAGATGAAGGAAAGACATGAAATAAGGAGAGATTTAAGTAGAAAAGCTGCAGAAGGCAGCATTAAAGGTGATCCTTTAAGGTGCTAATTAGGAAATTACTTGCTTATGTATCAGAAAGTCTAATTCAATAGCTATGTGCACTCAAAACAACCATTAGGAAACAGCTAATTCCAATCATTTACAATAACAGCTGAATTTCTGAAGAAAGAGGCAGAAAGCAAACTGTTTTCCTTTATAAGGAAAGACAATACTACTGCTGAATCATCATCATAAAACTACCATCCAGAGCCAACAACTCATTCAACCCGATGTATACAACACTCAACCAGTCCAAGACAACAAGATCTGTAAACTAAGTCCAGCACGCAACGTTCTACCCCTGCTTCACAGTTGTTATTGAGCAGTCTCAACTGTCTACTCTTGTAGAGCCATCATCTCCCCATTTTCTCATTAGTCTTGCAACCAGTAGCTATCAAGTCGTACCCATGAGACGGCAGTAAAGTCGTACACAAGTACGCCCACGATCAAAGAGACCCTGTTGTGTGCTATTTCCCTCATTACCCAAAACCAGTTGTTTGTTGTCTTCCTACACCACATTCTCTGGACTGGCACTCCACATGCCACGGTGCTACGTAATGGTCTGGGCAACAAGAGGCTTTGAAACCAACACTTTAGATTACCAGAGAGGACGCCTTTTTGAACAAGCAGTGGAAGGTTTTACTGTCACACTTCTATAACCTGGTGTACACACAGACCTTTGCACTGCACTACTATCTGGTTTCTATTGGAGAGCTGGAAGAAAATGAGCAGGTTTCAACTGACATCTATTCTAAGGAAAAAAAAAAAAAAAAAAAAGGAAGCTAAAAACCCTAGTTCAAGGACACTAGAAGCACCAGTATGGTTTTATTCACCTTTTAAACACCAGGCCTCTGGTTCTGCAACAGAAGAAAAATTACACAACTAAGGACTTAGAGCATTTCTTGGGATATAAAGGAGCATTTGGGGAATGAAAAAATACATCAGCTGTGGTAATTACTGGTTGTAGTTCATTCTCTCCTTCCCCACAACATTTTGGGGTGTATTCTCCAATGCCATTCCTTTCTCCGACGTCAACAGTCTTTCCTCTTTGCTGGCGCATAACCAGAAAACACCAGGCAAACACTAAGCTGACAGACTCCATTTTGACTTTTTATTTCCTGCAGCTGTAAGCAACCTACCTAAAAGGATCTGGCATAAGGCTGCCATATGTGTGAGTTTTCCCAAACACGTTTCCCAGATTTTACTTGCCCTCTAGTTCCTCTGGCACCAGCAGCTCCATCGGAGCTACTACAGTGTAGCTCCAAACAAGCTGCTGTACACCGGGACATCCCAGATACGTGCACTCTACGCACATCAACCAACTCCAGCAAGTGCACACAGCGAGTCCGAAGCATTTCTGTAAGCGCAGGCTATTACACATGCAGTGTATGATCAATTAATATCTCTGCCTTGGTCTGACACTTTTGGAAGGCGCTCAAAGGATATGCTGCACATCCACCTACAACCCATGTATTTTGTGTAGGATCAGTCATATGCTTCCTGTAAGCACCGGACTTACCGGGTACACACAAACTATTTATATTCAATTTACTGCACGAGTGCTACACTGCACATGCCCGCAGAGCTCTGCCTTGGCAATTCCAGATAAGAACATGGCAGCTGTCATCTCACAGGTTGGAGACTCATCGCCCTGGCGAGAAAGCACTACCAAAGTACCACTGCATATTGCAAACACCCTCACCTTCTATGCAGCAGACTTCCTGACAAGCCATGGAAGAAAGCCACTCTTTCCCTCCATCTGGGCCACTTTCTGAAGAATTTTCTGGAGAAAAATCTGCTTTTCGCTGAGCCTTCCCCTCTCAGCCTTCTGCTGAGACATTTACTTCAATCTTCCTATTATCATTCCTGCCTCTAATGATTTTTCCGTGTTCCTATGCCATATACCGATCAGGACAGGAAATTTTCAATTATTAAATAAAAAAAAAAAATCCAGGAAGAAATATCCAGGGTGACTTTTAAAATTAAAATGAAGAATTTTTATTTTTTTTAAATATGGTTAAAAAAAGAACACATGACCTCACACGGCTACATTTGAAAACATTCATTAGCTTCAGGAGTAAAGTACACAGGAATAATAAAAATTTGGCTTCAAGTTTCTCGGAAGACATTCGGGATTTCATTTCAGACATTACATGATCCATTACTGTGTCTGATACTAATACCCCCATCCTTCTCACCTAAAGCATTTTTCTTTTTATTGCACGCGGTCTTTATATAGCAATCAAAACAGACTTGGAAGCACTGAAGAGGACTGTTTAAGAAGAGAGGTCAAATGTATGACCGAAAAAAAGGTGGGGAGTGGAGGGGTCATCCGCAATTTGTTAGGACCAATCTTGGGTACAACTATTCTATCAGGAAGAAAAATACAGTTGCGATTTTTAGACAGAGGCCATCAACGCATTTAAACCTTTAACAACATTTCTGGCTTCGAGTCATTCTTAAGCCGAACCCACTGATTCTGTGTTTAGAGACAAGCTCAACACAGTGTTCACCAAAACCTGTACATTTATCCGCCAAAAGGTAACCAAAGGCACAATTAGCATTAAGATCTGGAAAGATTCCTCTTGGATGACCTCGTGGAAGCCACGTTATCTCCCTAAATGATTTTTACCTTAAGGACTGAGCCCAACATCTATGTATGGGTTGAAATATTGACAGAATTATGCAGCATAGCAGAATTTGTTTTACAGTAGACTGCATTTTGACTATGAACACAATGATCACTACAAAATTGCTTAATTTGATGGGTTTTTTCCTTCAATCAGCCGTTAAAAGAACAATACAAAACAAAACCCTTTATAACAGTTATTGAGATACTTAGCAAGGAATTTTTTTCCTATGTTTATTGTCATCTTTAAAGTAATAACAGGGAGCTTCTTATTCTTTCGGTTCATGTATCCATGCAACCTGATAAAGAGGTAGAAAAGCACAGCCAACCACAAATTCCACAGGAGAAAAAGGATGCCAAATCAACCAAGATTAGGATATAGCTACACTGCAAACCTCTGTATAGTACAGACATAACCAAACTAGCTTTAAATAAACTACCCACGTACAGGAAGGTATGCAGGGACCACAATGCTGAATTCAAGGCATTCTCATTGATTGTGTTCCTGAACTGCCTTGTGCAAGGGAGCAGCTCATTTAAAGTTAGCTCTGCCAACTCTCTGTCAGCGATTTCCAGCCTTAAGGCTGACACTCCTCTTCAGGCTCCTCTTCACCTTCGGGTACTGCTGCTTTACACAAGCTGGCCTTTGATGCTGCAAATACACCTATCAGCAGGTATGAAAAAACCACCCCGTTGTACAGTTACTGAAGAACTCCAGTTCATGGCCAGCTTCCACAAAATTACCCTTCCCCGTCCACTCCGCTCATTATTTAGACCCACTGAGATGAATGTCCAAAAGCACATATTCTACAGAAAAAAAAAAAAAAGACAGCTAGAGTCAAGACAGCAGGGACAGAGTGGCTGTCTTTCTGCATGTCATTATACCCTAAATTGTAACGGGCAAACACTGAGGAAACAGTGCCAACGAGTACACTGTATCTAAAAAATATTCTGAGCAATTTGTTTAATAGAATTTTAAAGCGTCCTTTGGAATGTAAAATTGTCTTAATCTGAGATCATGTAGTTTTGCCTAATGAGAACTGGTTTTTCACCAAACCACCTTGAAGGTATGCAAAACAGAACGCAAAAAGCTTAAGTATGGTATTTAGCTTAAGAAAAATATCGGATTATCAGCAATATATACATTTAATACAACTCAGATACAACAGTACGCTTTATCCGGAAATACAAGTATGTTGAGGAATACTACTGTTAATACATTTGATGTTAAAATAAAACAGTGGCCTCTCTTTAGCCTGCTGAACCCTATTCTTCCAGGTGCGGTACAAGCCCACAGAGATAGCCTCAGGCCTGAAAAACTCAGTACAAAATTCCTAAACTCACCTAAGCAGCATACATGACTGGTCAGTTTTTCACAAGAGTTGAATATGCGTTGTCAGACTCAAATCCAAGGGAAGCACCTACATACAGCACCTTGGTATCAGCAACGTTGTCCTCCTCCTTCATGTAAAGCCTGATCCCGCGCAAAGATTCCGGGGTCCCACATGACAGAGCCTTTCCTTTGATGCAGGGACTGCATTTTGCAACTCTTCAGATTTACAGAGGTATACAAGTGATTTTTTTGAGAGTAGCAAAGGAAAAACAGACTAGAGAAATTCAAACCAGACCATCCTTTCAGTATATTGAACACCACCCCAGAAAGATTGCCTATAGGAGTCTGAAGTTTTACTTTCAGGAAGTTGTGAGGGCCCAGCATTTGTGCCTCATCAGTGACCAGGCATTTACCACAGACACGGGTATTTATGGTGATTTATAGGCAATTAAAAAAGTCAGCTTCCTAGTTAAGGGAATCTGTCAAAAGACCTTCTAAAAGGCAGTATCTGCAGAGTGCCATTTATACCAAAAGAAACCCACATGCGCTGCAGCTAGATACAAGCAGCCGGTTCTAGACTATTTTAGGCACAGCAAAGAACAGCGAACCAAGAATGAAATATGGCACTTATGTCCTACGGTCTGACACGAGAAAGGACAAAAAATAATTTCATCCAGGTCCGCTGCTCCCCGCTCCCGACCCCCAACACACTGAAGTGAAAGGAAACAGTGGGGGACAGGACAACACCACTCTTCTCTTCAGGACCACATTTTTTCACAAATTTTGGTGACCTTGAGTATCCAAGTTAGGAATACCATTCTGAGAGCGATACGTGGCCTCCACCTCTCAGAGTTAAAAGAAGCAGCACAGGCCACTGACTTTATAATACGAGAATGTCTCCAGTATGTGACTAGAAAGAGGTATTTCTGAATTTGGCTAGAGAAACGCATCCACGTCAGCATCCAGTCCACCCCACAGAAAACCAGACTACTCTCTTTCATCCGAGACACTTATTCAAATACAAATAGTATGAGAGGAAGTTTTCATGAAAGCAACACAAAGTTATTAGTAAGAGATCCCTTTACAATTAGAAGGCTCATATAAAGGCGGTAACTGGAGATCTCAAGAACAGTTACTACTTTCCCTCTGTACGTCATTCAGTGGCTTGTAGAAGGCATAGAAGAAATTTAAATTGTGTATACAAACACTACATACAATTTACACACGAGTGACATGTATCTATAAAGGCAGATTTCACAATAGCAAACTCATCTTAGTAAGAGGAACAACGGACTTGAGATGTGGTGCTGGGCACCTGTGTTATTTCCACATGCAGAAGGTACAGTGAGATACAGTAATTCAGTCCCAGATGATAAAACACACGCAACACTGTAGTAAGTCTTTGCAAGAGAGAAAGCAAGACAGCGGAAAGACGGGAGCTGGCAGTGACAGTACCTGATTTACTCGCCTAAATGAAGGTATTATTAAAGGTTAATAGCAGACAGAATCCCTCAGCAGAATATTCCCTCTCGTTATACCTTGGAGGGAAAGAAAAAGAGTCATGCCAGGGTTGAACACACCACCTCAGAGCTCCTCCACTGCTAAAAGCCATCTTTAACCTGTGCCCATCACCAGTTCAAAACCTCCCTGCTCGGCCAGAATTCAGCTGCCCTGGCCCCCTTTCCACCCATGCCCCACAAGCACAACTGTTATCCAACGGCTGTACCCAGCTTCCGAGGTGCACAACCCAGAGAAGAAACAGTGTTGGCTCAAAAGGATGTCAAATTACTTCAGAGTAAGCATTTTCAGGGTGTGTTGCTGAGACGTACTCTTTTTGATGCAGAAAGAAGGGAAAAACAAATGACCAGAATAATGCCCTTTCTCAAGGAAAGGAGAAACACAAGTAATAAATCCACTGGGGAAATCACTGTCTTGATACAATTTACTTCAAAAGTTCAATTCTCTACATGCAGTGAGGAAAAATGTTTACTCTGTCTCCTCATTATACTGAGATTCTCAGTCCTATGCCACCTGCATTAGTTTTTCTTAACAAATATATGATGCTATTTATAATCCAAAGCCATCACTCCCTACCGGTTACCTTTCTACCTCCTTAGCACTGGAGAAAAACTCCTACAAAGTTGGTTTTAGCTGCGATTGGAGTTTTGGCTGTATGAACAAGTCACCTTAGGCTTCCAAGCAAATTAACCCAGCATGCAAATTAACCAACCATGCGTCCCTACAGACACTCTCACCCCTCAGAGAGGCGCCAGGTAGCTTGTTGCTGCCATCCTGCCCTCAGCCCCGGGTTAAGGGCCAGCATTCCCCTAGCTAAGGACTGGCTGGTTTTAGGGCTGCGCCAAACTGGGCCACAGTGGGCAAATGCTCTTCAGCAGCACGCCCCTGAAGCACTGGTGCTTTGTGAACCCGCAGCACACAGCTTTGGGGACCTAAACCAGCAAAAAAATTAATGCCACCACGTTTCCTGAATTAAAAGAAAATCCCAAAAAAAACCCTAGAAGTGGCTCAGCAAGCTTAATGGAAGGAGTAGGGGTGTGTATCCTTGGAGGGAGGGAATAGGACCACGCTAGCTATAACGCAGGCTGCGCTGTGAAGTGGAATAACATCCTAGGTGCACTCACTAGCTTATCTAACAGTTATTTATGCATGTAACACCTCAATGGAAAGAAAACCACCAGAGATAGAACTCTGGAAAAGCTTCACAAATGCCAACCAGTCACATTCTGTCAGCTGAAACTTGCTGCAAGTTCAGAGAGAATTTCCTGGCTTTTAAGAGTCCTTCACTTGTCATGTGCTTTTTTGACCTGAGGGTGCTCACAAGACACCAGCGGAGCACTGCAGTGAGTCTTCTCCATCACCCACTGCACACACCTGGTGATGGGGAGAGCTGGAACCTCGGGGCAGCCCTGTGCTGGACCCCACAGAAGGTGCTAAAGGTGGGGCTGAAGGTCCTCACTGCAGGCTGAACAGGAGGACTCCTCTCTCAGTACGTGACATTTTTTGCACACCTTGAAAACAGGCTGCGGTTAATTTTCTTCTCCCTCCTGTAATGTGTCGCCCCAAAACCTTCAAAGCACCTTTCTTAGGGAGAATAACTATGCTCACCTACTTTACTGATTAGGACAGTGAGACACAGTGAGGAGGAACAACACACCCAAGGTCACTCAGAATAAGATGACTGGGATTCCCAGTTCAGTATTTTATTTTCTATGCAGGACAGCTTTACAAGCATGTAGTCAGTTATCCAGCAGCCTATTTTAACAAGCTAATAAATGTTTTGGGTAATTCCCCTTTTACCTTATAACAGTAGCAGATGCTGCAAAAGACCAAAACCTAATATTTAGATAATAAGAATCTCGGCATCCTATATAGAATTAGCTGAGTTGGGGATGGAGCGGAGGGGAGTGAAGATGTTACTAGGACTTCTCACACAGGCTTCTTTGGCCTGCTAACAAATGGTTTTGTCATCACCAACTAATATTTGTACATGCTGAAGGCACATTTATGATGAGTTTTACATCAGACATGTCAAAACGGGTAGTAAAACGCAGAGCAAATCCTACAAACCAGCTATAAGCACCCCATGGAAACCAGAAAGACAGAATAGTCAGAACAATTTTGAGTTGCGGTGGATGTAATTTAGGATTGACTCCCAGCATGTGGCACCAGAGACTTCAGGGGAAATTACCAGAAACGGTGCAGTGGGTGTGTTACATGCACGTGGGAAGGTTTCCCCTACTCTTACACAAATCGTAACTATCAGTTTACATCCTGATTCAGAAGAAGGTAATTAGCAAGGTAATCTAGCCAATGAGATTGAATGATTTTGTTAAATTTATCTACAAAACTTCAGTGATTCTACCCTGAATTATAATTCTGACAATGAAGTTCACCATTAAGCCCTGAATTAAACATGCACTCCTCGCTGATGTTGACGGAAATTACACATACAAAAAGCCCAAAGTAGTAGGTTATGTATTTTACAATGCATTTTCAAGGTACTACAAAAAAGCCAAAAAAAAAAAAAACCAACCCAACACTCCTCAGCCATCAAAGAGTCCTTTTTTTTATTTAAACTAAGAACCAAACTATATTACCACTGTGGTAATAAGTGAGGACAGCTGAGGCCTACGGAATGTGTTTAACAGGAGCTGACGGCTGTATGACAACTGGCCTAACCTGAACCTCCCTCTTTGGTACCCTCAGAGTAAAATACCACAGAGTGGCCCAAAGAACGGAAGGGAATAGAATGGCCCACAGAATATTCAAAGATATTTAAAAAAAAAAATATATATATATATATATAAAAAACAATAACGAGGTACAGCACCAAATCCCAAACCCTTTTCCCAAAAGCTTTTATTCAGTTCAAAGAAACGGAAAAATCCGTTTTCAGAGCAACAAGTACTCCAGTATCTATCGAAGGCAGG
>VXAK01013147.1:141810-153996 GCA_013399435.1 Arenaria interpres | reverse complement strand
CCTCCTCGCCTCTCCCCGCCCGCCCTTCCCTCCCCGCCCCACAGACGCGGGGCGAGGCGGGAAAGGGGCGCCGCTCCCGCCCCTTCAGGAGCCGTAACGCCCCGCAGCGGGCCGGGAGGAGAGTTTGGGGGGGCTGGAGATGAGGGGATGACTGAGGTAAAAAGGAGAAGCCAGACTCTCTTACCCCGTCTCCTCAGAATGCGGGCATAAAATATGTGTGTTTCCCTCCGCCAGGGAGAAAGAAGTTCGTTGCCTTCTGGTATTTTTTACCTCAGCGAGGACGTATCCCAACGTTTTCCAAGCTTGCTGTCCTTATTACGCAGCGTGGTGTTGGCTTGTGAGTCTGTGTGTGGTTTTTATTACCTCAGCACGGCCATATCCCAACGTTTTCCAAGCTTACTGTGCTTATTACGCAGCGCGGTGTTGGCTTGTGAGTCTCTGTGTGGTGTTCTTGACCTCAGCGTGGCCGTATCCCGACATTTTCCAAGCTTACCGTCCTTATTACGGAGTGCGGAGTTGGCCTGCAAGTCTGTGTGTGGTGGTTTTTACCTCAGCGTGGCCGTATCCCGACATTTTCCAAGCTTACCATCCTTACTACGGAGTGCGGTGTTGGACTGTAAATCTGTGTGTGGCGTTTTTTACCTCAGCGTGGCCGTTTCCTGACATTTTCCAAGCTTACCGTCCGTATTACAGAGTGCGGTGCTGGCCTGTGCGTATACTTTAAATCAATCTTTTTCGCTCTTGTTTGGAAGGAGAAGAAAACCAGCCAGCCAGCCAAACCAACCACCACAGATTCAATATTCAGGAAGGCCATAACTAAAATGAGAAAAACAGGCTGCAGAGTCGCTGTGGCGTTATCACAGGAAGGATGCTAGTTTTCTTCCTGGAAAGAGAAAGATCAGATATCAGTGATCTGTAATAAAAATAATGGTGACTAATCATAGAATGGTTTGGGTTGGAAAGGACTTTCAAAACCATCTAGTTCCGACCCCCCTGCCCTGGGCAGGGACACCTCCTACTAGAGCAGGTTGCTCAAAGTCCCATCCAGCCTGGCCTTGAGCACCTCCAGGGATGGGATGTATGTATATGATACATACATTATATTTCTCCCAATTGCATGGGTTTCTCTCAGAAAAATGCTACCTGTGTCTATAAAGCGAATTGTGCTTACGTTCTCTGAGTATTGATGACAAAGCTATTGAAGGTACTAAAACATCTCTAACTTAATATCAATGCAAGAGACTTTTTACTGGTCTGTAAGTCAAGAGGAAGTTGCTTTTAAAAAAAACATGGAGAGATGCCTGTTGAGTAGAAGAATAGCTGCAAAAGACTTCAGAGCACCTATTTGCTAGATCCAGCCTTAGCACTGGGATTCTACTCCTTGCTTAAATCTCTGTTGTCTTCCCACTAGCTGGCAGGCACAGCCTATGATTTCAGTCAAAACTTGGCAAGATTGGATTCCCTTTTCCTGCTTCGAGATCATTGACTTCAATGAAACTATACCGCTCCTTATCCTGCTCTTAGTACATAAAATATTCTCCTCGTTTCCTGGCATCAAGGTAAGCCCTCAGAAAGTGTGATTCAAAAACCAGGCTGTAATCTCAGCATTTTCTGCAATTGTGTTCTATTCCTCATGATCTTCTGGCTGCATCTTTAACAAAAAAGAAATTATATGTCTAGAGGTTAAGTGAAAATTTCCACTTAGTAACTCCAAAACAGAAAAGCATGCATCCTGTTCTTTTGTCAAAATAAGTGTATTCATATAAACATACTTGCTGTCTTATGACAACGTAGTCTGTAAAATCTGGCTAATTACAGGACCAAGGCGACAAATAATAAAGTATCTGATCTTAGTTTGTTGCGTGATAAACGCTTTCACTAGCATGGTCAAACAACGGAAGGAATTTGACGCCGTGCTGTTGCTGAAGTGTAATTGCAGGTGAACAGCTGTCCTTCTGACAGTTCTCGTCTTCATTTCTCTAGTGTTGATAGTACTTGTATCCGCTGTTGTTCGTAGAGAGAGAATACTGTGAGAGTCAATTAGGAAACGTTTCTAGGTTGCTTGTAAAATACAAAAATTACAACTATTATTTTCTTTGAGTGAAAGTAGCTACATATTGATTAATGCATGCAGCTCCTGTTGTAATGGCATTTAGGTCCAGATTCTGAAGACAGGCAACCAATTGCCAACCAACATCATGAAATATCTTTAGAGGATACATTCACAGAGACTATGATTTTACGTATTCCAAATCCAAGTCATTATTAAAGGCAGAGTTTAGCCTTCTTAAAGCAAAATGTTCTGAACAGGCAGAATCACTTTTAAATGATCCCTGTTGCTAGCAAGTGTACAGCCCATGAAATATCAGCCCTCCTTTTCCAAGTAATCAACAAATCGAGCTATCAAGCAATGCAGGACAGGTACCTTTGTGCCTTTTAGTTGCCACTTTGTGCCATTTGAAGAACTCTGCAGAGCTGTAGACACCATTTACCCGGTGAAGTAGAGTTTATGAGTCCTTGGTGTCACTGATGTGGTATAAAAAACCTAAAGCATACTGGTTGATCTACTCCAGTGTCTTCTGCTGAAATGTCATCGTCTGCTTCTTGGTGTGATTTCAGTATAATCATCATTAATAATTTAGAATACTTTACTAAATAATTTTATGAGGATTTCATTCACATTTAATTTCATGTCTGAGTATAACTGTACAATTTATTCCTATTTGTATCTTTCAGTGTCCTTACTGGGACAACGTCAGTATATGTTTGTGCTCATTTTGTAGTGGTTGATAATGATGCAGATTAGAAAAAAAAGAGGATTTCTAACAAGTAGACAGGGTCCCTTCTGTTACACACTTTCATTTATTTGCTGCATTTCTGAAGTGCAAAATAAAAGCATGCTGTTTCCCTTGGCTTACTTGGAGAAGCCAAGAATGCATATATTAATCAATCAATCAAAAACTATATGTAATTTAAAGAACCACGAAGCCCCTAACTGAGCAATTAACAAACTTGCTTACGAGTCCTCCTCACTGTTCGGGAAGAACGCAGACTGCATTGGCAGATCAGCCTAGAGTAACAAACTCTGAAAGTTGGCACCTAAGATTTTTTTTTTTTTATTGTTGTTGTGATGGTTTTTAGTTTTAAACAGCCCTATATTATTATTCCCATAGTAAAAATTGGGTGGATTCTGTGGCATTTCAATGCTTTTGTTTTCCAGTTTGGCCTTGATGTTCTGATTCGGTGAGCGAACCGATTCACGCCTCCTGGAGGTCCATCCACTGCCATTTCCCATTATCTGGTGGCGCACTCATTCTCATCAGGGAAGTTCACCGACCTTTGCGGTGACCTTCCCTGAGCGGAGCTCCTTTTTCTCTGTCAGGCTTTTCATGTCGCTTTCTAGCTGCCTGTCCTCCCTGCGTCACAGACAAACACACACAGAGGCGCGTGAGTCAGAAATTTTATAGCCCATTCAGGGTCCTTGATTTATGTCAGCGCTGTATTCCTGCTGCGAGTGCTGTATTCCAAAGTGCTGCCGGGCTGGGGGTGCGTGGGGTTAGCAAACGAGGGCAGAAGGAGAGGTCGGCGATGTCTGGTGGGTCAGAGAGCTGCTGCAAAAAAGCTAGAGCAGCTGGCAGCTAAGACAGCTGCTAGTTAGGAAGAAAACGGCCACTGAATTTGACATTCCTTAATTAAGAGAGTGCCTTAGCTCATGTTCCCCCTCCTGGCTTTGCTTCTGTACATTGCAGTAGTGGGGGCTGGGGAATCGCACTTTCCCAGTGAAGCTCTTGGGTGTAGTAGCTGTCTTCTGTTCGGGCTCATTGACAACACAATTAAATGCCTCTTTGTTTAGCAATGGCTGAAACAATGCAAAAATACCACCCAGGAGCTAGACCACATGCGAATGTGCACTACTACGGCTTGGCCAGATGGTACATGCACTTACTGAGATTCTTGTACCAAATGCAACAGATACGTGGGTTGTGTGTCTGTACATGAGTGTAAAAAAAAGAGAAACTCAAAACCATTACAGATGCACACAAAGAAAACGTCTCAAAGCTGGCCACAAAATATTTGTGGCATGATCTTAAAAAATAAAAGAGAGCCCTTGTAGGACACAGTACCCAGAAGAAAAGACAAGCCTGTAGTCAAAGCAAAACAGCCTTGCTGTGGCCAAGGTTTAAAAAAAAAAAAAAGCTTTATAAACTTCATAAATGAACAGAGTTGCATTAAAGAAATACCTGTTTCCATTTTTCCTCTTCAAAGAAAAATGATGTGGGATTTCAGAGTGTGTCTAATTCAACAAGTCAAAAGAGCTTGCTATGTATTGTAAGCCCCTGCATCGCTCTTATTCCTTCCATTGGTGGAGACACAAACTAAACCACTGACAGGCCCGCTACAGCCACACTTGAGGCTTACTCAAAGCTAACTCCAAGTGTGCTTTCTCTAGTTGTGGTGGAAAAGAAGATCCTGCACATTCTTTTGTTTTGTTTTGTTTGTTCAAGCTGCACTGCCTCTTGCAGCATATGTATTAATACAGTGGATCAACATTTCTGCTGTGATTTAAAAACGATTCTTAGGAATCTCAGCATTTTCCAATATATACATACCAAGCTGGTTGTTTATCTGGGGGACCCAAACAAAGGAAAACAACCTGCATCTTTTTAAACAAAATGGAATTTTATAAAAAGCATTCCTGTTTAACCATGAAGTTGCAAGCTTTAAAGAGAGAAACTCCACCGCTTGTGATACTTGAAAGACTCCGTGAATGTGTCTTTAGGTGATAAAAATGTTTATTCTTTGCTATAGCAACACAGTAGAATTCACAGAGTGAAGTTCTGGCCCAGTGAATTCAATGGGAATGTTACTGATATCAACAGGGATTTCACTCAGTTTTTGTCATCAAAGTCAAGGGTGTAAAAAAGTAGACTAAATACTAACAGTGTTAGTAGTACTCACACCATTAGCAGAATACTAACAGCATTTTGTTTCTACTTTAGATATCATGGGCAATACTATGAGACATTAAAAATTCCTTTTCTTTTCAGGTTTCAAAATCAACTAAGATGATCAGATTTTTTAATCACATAAACCACAATGATTCTAAAAGTGTTCTGTTCCATTTCCACTCAGGGAGAGACAGGTGAGCAGATCAGTTAGAGCTTATACTCCCATACCTCTGACCTTGATGCTGCACTTTGCAGAAAGAAACAGATGTTGCTAACGATTATTGAAGAAGAGATATGCAACATTTCTTTACTTTGGACCCTTCTCTTTTTCCACTATCACTTCAAAAGGTGTGATTTTATGGATATATCTCCGATACCTCTTTGCCTTCTATCTTGATTTTCCTTTTAGTTAGTTTGAAGATGATGTCACTTGCAAGGCAGCCACATCACTTCTGCAGATCTTGCTCATGTGTGTCAGTGACTCAAAGAAAAGATTACTGTAGCTCATAATCCTCTCATTGCTGTTACAAGTTGTTGGATAACTTCTGATGTCATCTTTAGAGGCTTTGTGCCTCTGTAACTCGGAAGAAGAACCTGTACCAAATCACAACCCGTGCTTACTTCCTTTTTCTGAGGTAATAAGGTAAGCCATGTTTGGAACTGAGATGTGATACATTCATCTGTCTTATTAAACACTGTTAGTAAGCATACCTGTCTTATAGGGGACTTTATGCTGTTATCCCTGTAATGCATAAGAAAATTGAGAATCCAGGCAAATGCTGTGTGATACTCAGTATAATTTGGTCATTAACACTCATTCACAGTTCTTCCCAGTAAAATGACATTTAAAGCTCTAAAATGTAGGTCTGTACATTTGGTTCTTTGCGAATGAAAATGTAAAGTTAAACGCAGAAGAAGCTGAAGATAAAATGATCAGAGAGGAAGAGGATTCTGGATGGATTATCTTTATTTATGTTAAGAGACTTAAAGGCAGGATTAAAACAGGCAGTTGAAGAACGTGTGTGGTTGCCAAACAAGTAAAACGGAATATCAGATCCATCTGGCGACATGTCAGGCAAATAAATAGGAAAGCTTATTAATTTCTGTATTCAGTAATTCTGTAAAGAATTACTAGGAACCAAATTTGATAAAATAGGTAAAATAAAGAGTATGTCACTGGACAAACAATAATGCTTCTGCATGTATTGGTGTACTTTCTGAATGTACAAACCTAATAGATTATGTTCTTATCTTGCCGTCATAACGTGGTTTAGCCTTATACAGCATAGGGAGAAAGAGTTTCCATCTTAATTTCTGTTTTATCAGTGGAAAAATATGTCCTATTTTTTTTATTTTGAAAACTTTTTTGCTATATATTTTATAAACCAATATTATAAAAGGTTAAGAATGTAAATATATTTTGTTGTATTTTCCTTTACAGATGTCAGGTGGCAGATAAAACATTACTTTATTGAACCCTCAGCCTTTGTTAAATAAAAATCAAATCATAACAGTAACATGAATTCTATGGCAGAAAAAAATACAGCAGAAAATTTACTCTTCCAATACATTTTCATTATAACCCATGGCCATTCAATGATCTACAAACAAATATGGTAGAAGGCAGCTTTATTCTATCTCCTTGTAGTAATGAAACAACAAATACAATACCCGACACCACCGTGTTGGTTTGGAAACTACGGCCTCTCTTCAGGATTGTGTAGGTACTTTTTATTAAAACATTCACATATTCATCCCCTGTCTGGAGTCCTATAAAAATTCTGAAGTCCTGAAGCAAAGCCCCTTGCCTGAGTACCATAAACCCTTCCCAGAGTTTTTCCTGCTGGCACAGCATATCTGTGGATGTGGATTTACTTGCACCTCTATAAACATTCTACCAGTAACAGTCTCACAGTACCACAGCCCCTGTAGGAGTTGTTAAGCCAGGCAATGTTTTAGTCTGTGTTGGCCAGATTTCAGAGAGACAAGAAGTTCACCTCCCCTCAAAACCATTTTGGTTTTGAAAAAGCCGCTATATAAATCAAACCCAGTTGTCAAACTTATTAGAAATCAAATCATATCTTCATAGTTTAACATGTCAAGCCTAAAAAGGGAGATTTTAGAGGAGTACAAATAATTACTGACCTCTTCCAGAATTAACCGACCCTAATAGTGAAATGCCAAGGAGGATCAAGCTGCTCAGGAAGGGCAGAAAATACAGTGGACAGGAGATTTTGTTGCTTGTATGTAGATTGTACAAATGTTACACCTAGATACAACACAGAGATTGACGTTTTAGACATTTTCGGTGTCTCGTTCATGGAACAGCTTGTTAGAAAGCCCACAAGAAGACAGACGCCGTTTGGCTTCACCCTGAGTAGCGTTCAGGGTCTGGTTTGAAATCTCATGTTTGAAGAGCCGTTCTGTGATACAGGAGCAGCAGCAGCCAAAAAATTCACCAGATTTGTCCTCGGTTTCGAAAAGAGGAACTACGTAAAAATGAGAGAATTTGTCAAAAAATAACTCTAAAAGTGCAGCTGAATTAGTCTTTCCGAGGCAGTAAGGAAGCTATTTTAAGATGCACGTTTTAGAAACTTAAGGTTTATACACACTCGGATTATTAATGAAGGCTTGAAAATGGGCAAAAGGGAGACAGCACAGGTAAACAACAGGCTAAAGGAGGCTATTAGAAACAAGAAAGCTTCTTTAAAAAAAGATGAAGTAATACTGAAAAGAAAAAAAGTAGGAAAACCCCCACATATTCCTGCAGATTAAATGTAAGAAAACAGTTAGATTGGCTCCCCCCTAAAGGAATCAAAGCTAATAATAAATCTTTCTTCAGTCCTTAGGAACAAGAAGCCTTCCAGAAGTTTGCTGGACTAAATGATAACCATGATACTTAGAGGGGTACTCAAAGAAAACAAGGCCATTGCACAGAAGTTCATAAACTATTTAAATCAGTGCTCACCAGTGGATATCTTGGAAATGGAAAGGATTTTGAAGAGAGAATTGATGAAACTGATAAAATGAACAGTAAGAAACCACTAGGAGCAGATGGAAATTGCTAACAGGTGTGTGTAACTACAGCTCTGAAAGTGTATCGATGCGCGGTGTCTGCTGGATGGCAAATGGGATGTCAGTTTTTAAAAAGAGTTCTGTGGAAGACAGGGTGCCTGATGGGCTGTGGGCGGGAAGTCCGCTCTCTCTCCCTGGGAAATCAGGAGAAACTATGGTGGGCAATAGAACTAGTGGACACTCAGATAAATATGAGCTACTTGGAAAAGTCAACATGACTTTTGTAGAGGGAAATTCTGCTTTACGAATGTACTGAATTCCCTGAAGCCTACACGTGGAGAAAAGTGGCTTTTGTAGTCTTAGGTCCATTTCCTAGGGATAACTCTGCTTGGGGCAGATAAGGGAAGGCACACCTGTCTGAAACATCTGGAATATTTAGCTCCAGTCACAAGTTTCTCCCCTAAACACCTCTTTCTCTCACCTCTTGCCAACACCTTAGATACCTGGTTCCTTTAAAACTAAAAACATCTCAATCCCTCTGTCACCTCCCTTAATTTCCTCTGTTCTCAGGAATGTAATTTCTTACTTCCTTTCTGTTACGAGATCAGCAATACTGTCCTGACTCTGGAAAGTGATTTCAAGGGGGAGAGCTTTAAAGGGTAGATTTCTAGGGGGAATTGAAAGCATTTTAACCACTATAATTGCAAACTCTCTGTTCCTCATGCTGTGCCTCCATTTCTAGGTCACCCTGAAGAAGGGATTCTGCGTGAATATGCAGGAATGAACCTGGTCTCAAAGCCTGAAAACGCTCTGCTTCCCAATGAACTCCTTAGCAGGTAAAGCGGAATGGATGCATGCAGATCCCCTACCAGGCATTCTGTGACAGGAACAGATCAGAAGGAAAATGAAATGCCTCTCTCTGGAGGTTGACAGGAATTCTGCACTGCTACAGCCGTTTCTCGTGGAGCCAACTTGGAACTCAAAAACACTTGCTCTGCTGTATTTATCCTGTTCACCTGATCCAGCATCATTTTTGCTCATGAATAGCAATCTAAAATATGGGCTCTACTATACGGCTTCAAGATCTTACTTCTTATAATAGCTCCATTTACTTTTAGTCCCTTTTGGTAAATTAGGAGTGCTGTGGCAATTCAGATATCCTTTGCAGCCTCCCCATCTCCTGTGGCACCATAAAAAAATTCAGCTATGGTAGGTCTCCTTTTGGGCTTGGCTTCTGCAGGGCTGCACCCTGCTATTTGCACACGGCAAAGCAAGAGTTTTCTTCTGTAGTGGCTGGAATAAATTTCTCAGAACTTCTAATTCATTTAATTGAGGGCCAAGGGCTGGGGGAAATGTGACTGCTGCAACCCCTGTGGTTATTATGGTCAGAAATGTAATTCTAACTGGTGGTGGAAAGAGACTGAGAGAGTTGAAACAGCAGAGCAGAACATCAGCAGCAGCAAGGCCTCTTGGTTTTAAAATAACAACCTTTCTTTGTATTTTACTCTCTTTGAGAGGGCTCCACCTCTCAGGGTTCTGTAGTTTGAGGTAATGACTTCTGAGCAAATAGGAGCAGAAGTGATTTCTCTCCCAGAAAGAGCTTTTTTAGTAAACTAGCTTTAGAGTTGTTGCAGACACACGAACGCTGAATGTAAGCCTGCCCCTCTGCTTTCAGACACGCCCCGACCAAGGGAAGAGGACACGTCTTCCTGGCAGTTTGTGCACAGGCGTGACAGCAGATAAAACCCAAGATGTTCCGTGGCCCACCAAGCAGTAGACACTTGGCCAGAGGACGGGGTGCCCAGGTGAGCTTGGCAGTGCCTTCAGCTGCCAGAGGGGCTTAGGACGGCAGTGTCCCGTGCGCTCAGGAGGGTGGGAGCTGACCGACAGTGTCTGGAGCCGTCCTTAAGCCAGGCAGTGTCCCCGCAGCCCTGGTACAGAGGTGGCCTTAGAGCCGAGTACAGTTCTTGACACGGAATTGCTGTTCTGTGCCAGAGAGACGTTCCTGAGAGTTGTGAACTTCTGTGCCTCGCTTGCCAACAACCAGAGCACCCAGCTGGTCGCGCCGTGTTGCCACCGCAAACCGGCAGATAAAACTTTCTAAGGCTCAATTTGGAGTTTTAGAAAGGAGGCAATCTTCATGGCGGTGCCAGGTGCGCAGGGGATAGCTCCTCCTGTTGTGTACGCCGAATGATGATGTCAAACCAAATTTATACACAACAGGTATACATATATTCTATGTAATTCCAAGAAAACATTACTGTATTCATTACATTTCCAAGAATTCATTTACATATTATAATAAGCTTTTGGGCATACGTATTTGTGCCTTCTGGTGGTCCTCATTTTGAGTGAGGGTCGTTTCTTCCTCAATCTTCATCTGTCCTTTGGCTCACTTTTCATGTTGGCAAAACATTCTAACTGCTTAATTGATCATTAAAACTAATGATCTTCTTGCTACCATCTGTTTGTCAGACAATGTCCGTATTTATTACATCCCTGTCTTAGGCCGCCATCTTCTCAAGGCCACATACATCCTTTCTTATCTTACCAAGTCCTTGAAACTATTTGGGATGGTTACTGAAATAGCTACATTTCTTCACTAAAAGAACATTCCCTACAGTTTAGCCATTTATAGAATATATAAAGTCTGCTTCAGGTATCAGTATGCTCGTGCCGGCCTGGCCTGCACACCCCGGCTGCATGGTGTTTCCATGTGGGAAAGAGGTCTGGACGAGTATTGCCACCTTCTCCTCCCCCAGGTACAAGAAGGAGATCAGGGGGATGTGCAGCACATGGACTAAGTCTTGGCTGTAGGTGGTTGGTTGAGGTGCCCAGGGCTTCGCAATTTGCTCATAATGCTCAAACCTTCAGCACACTTCGTCTAAACCTGCCTAATCCGTCCTTGCCTGGAGACCACCTCTCCCTTCCTTCTTCCCATGAGCCTTGAATGAGCTCTACTGACAGTTGGACATGGTGGCTGAGTGGGTTTACATGTTTCATAGAATCATGGAATCGTTAGAGTTGGAAGGGACCTTAAAGATCATCCAGTTCCAAACCCCCTGCCCTGGGCAGGGACACCTCCCACCAGACCAGGTTGCTCAAAGCCCCATCCAGCCTGGCCTTGAACCCCTCCAGGGATGGGGCAGCCACAGCTTCTCTGGGCAACCTGTTCCAGTGCCTCACCCCCCTCACAGGAAAGAATTTCTTCCTAATATCTAACCTAAATCTCCCCTCTTCCAATTTAAAACCCTTACCCCTTGTCCTGTCACTGCACTCCCTGACAAAGAGTCCCTCCCCAGCTCTCCTGTAGGCCCCCTTCAGATATTGGAAGGCTGCTCTAAGGTCTCCCCAGAGCCTTCTCTTCTCCAGGCTGAACAACCCCAACTCTCTCAGTCTGTCTTCATAGGATAAGTGCTGCATCCCTCTCATCATCTTCATGGCCCTCCGCTGGACCTGTTCCAACAGGTCCATGTCCTTCCTGTGTTGAGGACTCCAAAGCTGGACACAGTGGGGTGTCACCAGAGCAGAATAGAGGGACAGAATAACCTCCTGGCCACACTTTTGATGCAGCCCAGGATGGGGTTGGCTCTCTGGGCTGCCAGCGCGCACTGCCAGCTTATGTTGAGCTTCTCATCCATGAGCACTCCCAAGTCCTTCTCCTCAGGGTTTGCTCTCCAGCCATTCTCCACCCAACCTGTATCTGTGCTTGGGGTTGCCATGTCCCAGGTGTGCATCCTTCTCCCCTCTCCCCCTCTCCTGGCGAGGAGCCTGGCCGTACTGGGGCACCGGCGAACACCCCGCCATTCCCCACGCCAAACTGCAGCCGCCTCCCGGCCGTCGGGTCCAGATGACCGGCAGATGAGAGTACCCAGTCAATTCAATGCGGAATCGGCAAAAGAGTAAGTTAAATGAGAAAAAACCAACATAAAAATAAGGCGCATGATCTTGACGCCCGCCTGGGCCGCTAGGGGGCCCCGTCCCATCCTCGGCGCCCGGCGACTACATCTCCCGGCAGCCCCCGCGGCCCGCCCGGCGCCCGAAGGCCGGCACCTTCCTTCCTCCCCCCTCCCCCTCACTCCCCAACGGCCGCCGGGACCACGTGACCGCCCGGCCGCCAACCGGGTTCGAACCTGGGTTTTTTTTACCCGCCCCCTTCCCCTCCCCGCCGCGCTTCTGCGATCAGACCGATCTAAGATGGCGGCGGTGGAACCGGTGAGTG
>VXAK01013147.1:91619-141526 GCA_013399435.1 Arenaria interpres | reverse complement strand
GGCCATGTTGCTTTCCGCCCGGAGCGGTAGGCTCGCCGGTCACCCAGGGGGCGGCTCTTCCCGGCCGGCCGGCGAGCGCCCTCCTGGCGGGCGGGGGGCGGCGAAGGTCCCGTTTGGAGGCCGGCGGTGAGAGGGGGGCCCCGCGGGGGTCGGCGGGCCGGGGGTGAGTCGGCAGATGGGGCCGCTGGGGAGTTCGGCGGCTGAGACAAGCGGAGAGGGCGGCCGGGAAGAGGCGAGGGGTGGGGGNCGGCCGGTAAGAGTCGAGGCGTGTTGCAAACGACGTGGGCTTTTTCCGGTTATGTCATCTTTCTGGCCCAAAATGATACTTTTATTCAAGCTTTTTTTTTTGTAGTTTGCATTATAATTAAGTACTTTTTTTGTTGTTTTCCTAGATATTAAGTTATATTTATGACACAATGATGTATTTTGTAAACGTTGTCCCAGCCTGCGCTTCCATACAGAACTGAAGCAGCTGGAAGTGGCCCAAGTGTGGTTTTTATTCTAATCCCACACGCTTGTGTAGCATGAGGAATGGACTGTGTGTGACAGCTTCAAGAAAAGGAGAAGCTTTTAAGGAAGGCTGGTTTCCTGCTGCTTACCAACTGGGAATAAACAGCCAGTGCTACTTCGGAGGGGCTTTGTAACATTTAGACAAAAAGAGATTAAACTTGAAAATCACTTCACTGTTTTTAAAGGAAGATTAATTTTACCCTTTTGTCTTAGGGACATCGATCCTCCTCTTATGATTTTCTTCCATGAGCAAAAAAACTCACTCGTTTACTTACAAGGAAGAGATTGAAATTGTTCAGCACTTATAAATTGTTTGACTAGCAGTTCTGAGCAGGAAGAATGTCAGTTGTTAAGACAGGGAGCTGGACCACCAGCAGCACCCTTCCCATGTTCTCCTGCCACAGCGTTAAACACCTGTTTTCCCATTCCAAAGCCCTTCTTTCTGAGCTATAGCCCACGCATCTGAAGACGAGAGCTTCCTGTCAGCGCAGTGTTTTGTGATGACCGTGGAGTTTAGCAGGGGTTGTGATACATAATTTGTAATACTGATGGCTGTTGGAAACTGAAATGGCTCTAAAGGCATGTTGAGCTAGATCTGGGGCCTAATTTAGCCAAAAATAAACAATTGATTTTGCCTTGCTGTTTCCCAGATCCAGTTCACCATGCAGTGACAAACAGTTGTGCTGAGCCAGTAAAAGTGGGAGACAGGGCTGTGTTCACAGCACTTTAAGTAATGCTGCTGTTAAATATTCTGCTACAGTTGAAGTATGTTTGACTTTAGGAAATAAATATCAGCTGTGTTTGCTTATTTTCAGATTTATTTAAATAATTAAATCTTGGTTAGGTGGCTTGCGCTTCTCCCACCTAAGCTTAAAGTTAGGCTTGCTTAGTGACTGAGGTCAGAGATGCTAATGTTGCAGAAATACTTCGTGCCTTTCAATTGAACAGCTTAATTGTATGTGTGGTTAGGGATTAGATTGCCTCTTGATCATAGGGAAGCCTGTGTGTTGCTGACCTTCAAAATCTGGACCTAGGTTTGTAGAGATGTCACCTGTGATGCTTTCCTAGTGTCAAAATGTGTCCCAGGTAGTGCAAAACACTACTGAGTCTCCTTTTTTTAAATATAGGCCTCTACTAAAATCAGTGATGTGTCTAGTACTTCCATGCTCTCAAATGTAACGTATTTTAAGTCTTGTTAAGAGGCTGAAAAAAAATGTTTGAAACTTTAGGAATATTGAGAGTTTAGAGTACTGTAAAGAGTCTCATGGAAGTTGCCAAGAAAAGCAAGATTATTCTAAGTAAACATAGACCTGTTGCATAGTGGTTTACTTCTCCACTGCAGGGAAAACGTAAGCCTCTGCAACATTGAGAGGGTAAAACTTTTTCCCTTCTGATATCCAGATTGTTTAAGACTGTTTTAGATTAATTTGTGAGAATATGCAGAAATGTGTCCTGTTAGAATGTGCTCATATTGTAGCCTTTGAGGACCAAATGTGATCAGATAACACTGTACAAAAGTCCACAAAGTCAACAACAAAACCAGTTAGTAATGCTTTAGTAAACAGTAGCTTACCAAAGGTGACTCTAAAATGTAGCCACATGAAGCCTGTAACTTCTAGGTGCATATAAATTGTGTGGAAGTAGCTTACAGGTGAGCATCTGATCCCTCATTTAAATTGGAAATGGGCATTATGGTTCTTTTATTTATTTTTTTCTTCGTGACAGTTATCATTACACTTATGCAAATGCAATTCCTATGAATTTAACTCCACATTTTAAGATACACAGGTGAAACTTCACTTATGTGTAATTTGTTTGTTTAAACAGCTAATCATCAATAGGTAAGACTTGAAACTTTCTTTAATTGAAACAGTGTTATCTCAAGGGGTTACAAACCTGGTGGTGTAAGGCTTTGAAATTCGGGAAAGTTCAAAATAGCTCCTAAAGCTCAAGGTAGGCTGAAAGGTATTTTGTTTGTATTATTGACAGACAATTAGCATGTAAATTCAGTGCAGGCCATGATTAACTTAAGACTTTTATAGTAGATATTTCTGCTATAATGTAGTCAGTGACCTGCTGTGGCTGAAAACAGTGTAGTATTCAGCTGTAGTATTGTGAACACAGTTGCTTGCTCATTAGATTTTTCTGAAACGATGCAGGCTAAATGTATCTTGCATGCTGTTTAATAACTGAGAGCGTCTATCATAAACTGTCTTCCTAATTGTAAATTACATTTCTAACTGAATACAAAGTGTCCTTTAAGAGGAAGGTGATGTTGGGCAACTTGTACATTTTTTGAGAAACATTTTTCTGAAAGGATTTTAAAAAAAATTGCATTTCACACAGCCTACAAAATGTCATGCTTATTTCAAGGTAATGCATAAAAATAGTATATGAGACTGGGTTGCGTNTATATGTTACTGGGTTGCGTTTCATTTACTGACACTACCTGCAGGTGTGGAGTGAGACCCTTTTTTGCAGCTTAATAATGATCAGTGTGAATTTTTATGGGGTGGAGAGGAGAGAATCAAATGAGGGATGTTGGTAGATATTTGTACGGTGAAAGAGAAGTGCAGGTTTTAAAAGTGAATTAATGTGACTTCTTCCTCAAACAATTGTCTTTTGCTTTTGAAATATTCTAAACTTAGGGTTTGGGAGACTATTTTTAGCCCAGAAACTTAAAGCAGTAATTTCTTAAAGTCGCCAAACCTATTCCTCTTTAAAATGGTCACACTATGAAGGTACTGTGTGATCTACAGATTTGTGTGCTGTGTAACACAAGTGTTCTGTTAGCTGCCTGAAAGCAGCAGTTGTCCTTGACTTTTACGTAGCGAATGTAAGGCAGAAAAATTGTAACTGCTTAAAAGTGTTTTTTTTACATGTGCAGAACAGTTGGTTAAATGAATAATCTTACAAATAGTGGTTGAGTTTTTGTGTGTTCAGTGCTGTTTATCAGAGTAGCTTGTATACATTACAAGCTTTACAATACATTATATGCTTTACAATAGTCAGGTGTACCGGTGGTATGTCCAGGACTTTATTTTTTTTTGGCTGAAGACTGACCTCTTGAGCATCCATACATTATACAATTTTGTTTTAAAATCTTTTCTGAAGATTGAATGTCTTAAGTTTGCAGCTGATGTAAATTTCTAGGCTTTTTGGTATGAGTGACTCAATATGCTTGCAGTAATTTGGGGTGCTTTTATGTCTGTTGTGTAGAAGTGTGTGATAAGATTAAAGGTGTTACAGATGGGTTTTGTCCATTGAGTCATCTGAACCATTCTCCTCAGTGATTTGGGGGGAATTTTTTGTTTTCTTGTCTGAATGTCTTAAAACTATCAATGTTATACATACCATCTTATGTCAGGGCTGTAGAGTACAGACTGGGATGAGAAGTGGTAGCACAAGGGCAGTGTGCTTAGGCAGCTGGAAAAAACATAAAGATGCTGAAGTATTTTGCTGAGTTACCTTGTAACTTGTTTGCTGATTCTAGTCATAACATTAGAGTTAAATGTTGAAAATCTGATGGGTACTTCCAAGTGTATGTAACCCATTTTTTCAGAAGTCAAAAGGGCTGTAAATATTGTCTTTTAAAACCTGAGATTATTTCCTAAAAAAAAATATAATAAACAAACCAACCAGTGTGCCCCTCTGACCCTGGAGGAAGCATGTGACTCTTCTACTTTAGTCTTCTGTTCCTGTCCTCCTGTGTGTGTTGCACTTCTGTTCTAATGTGGTGGGATGTCACTTAGTTAAAATTGGGTCCCATGTTTGTGTACTAATGGTGGACGCCTGTCTAAAAATCTATGGTGGTCTAAGTAATAATGTATGCGGTTAGGATAGTTGCTCTGTATTAGGCCTTGTTATGGCATGCCTAGAAAATTTTTCTCTGTCCTGGTGTCTGAAAAGCTATTTAACACTAATTGGTAACAGGTGGCTATTGGTACCTTGCTTCCAGTTGGTGTTTCATGTGCTACATAAGATTTTTATCTCTACATTCATTGATCAGAATTGCCTATCAGATCGTAATCTGCATTGTTTTCTTACATGACATAATATTTGCTTGTGAATGGGTTTCAATACCTTTTTGTCTGGAATATTTTGAAATAAAGCTCTTGATTTTGTGAATTGTAATATGGTAGCAGTTACCTGCAAGAAACATAAGGGCTGGCAGATAGTTGACATGCTTTTTCCCCTAGACATCTGATAACTGGGATGTGCACTTTTCTCATTGTGTTGGAAACCCTAAACAGGAAGGTGGAAACTCTCAAATGGAACTTACTTTGGTTCAATGCAAGAAGACTTTTGAAGCGTCTTCCACTGATTGAGTCTCTTAACTTTGACCAAGAATGTGTGGTGGTGCTAGCTTATGTTCTTTTGGGACATAAAAGTTGGGCTCTGAACTGGACTTCCTAAACATCTTCTGTAGACAATTAGGTGACACGAATGTGGTCTTGGCTACACCTAAAAATACTTGGTAAAACCCAGTCAAGCTAGTTGTTCTCTTCGATAGACAAACCTGATTAAGCAGTTTTTACTGTAAGTGCTGTTTGTTTCCTGTCCCGGTGACTCGCACACCTTCCTTTGATATGTTGGTCATTATGTGCTGTGGAGAAAGAATAAATAACACCAATTAAATCCACAAGTGTCAGGATCCAAGAAACGTGCAGATATGCACAGTCATTAAATGTTGAGTAGGCAAATGTTTCATGGACTTCTGCAAGCTGATTCCTACATCAAAAAAACATGTGGGTAGTAAATAAATGTCACTTTTAATTATGTGCTGTCTTGTGTATGAGGAGTAGGATTGGCCGTATGAAGCTTTCCAGTTTATCTGGTAATACTACCTATTTTATTACGTCTATTTTAAAAGCAGCAAACCTGGTAGTGGCTTAGTTTAATAGTAGATGCAAAGTCAATTTTAGGTTAAAGAATGCATTAGATATGAGCAATAGTAAAGTATTATGAAGGACTTTAAATTTAGTAGTCCAGAAATTGCTCATGGAGACGGTTTGACTCCAGTAAGTTAATAGTGTAGCAATTGCGAGATTTCAAGGTGTGAATTGGTAAAATGTGTACATCACTTCCTATAAACTCAGTATGAATTAATCTTTTAAAACCTGCGTGCTTGTGGTTTGGGGTAGAATTTTAGTAGTTGGAAAGAGGCTGGATACAAGAAATGGAATTTGAATGCCAATTAGCAAAAGTACATACATTGTATTTGACTAATAATGAAAAGTGCTTTGCTATACAAATACTTTAGCTTGGTGGTCAGAATAGTGAGATAAAGGTAAGGTGAAAAGAAATGGGAGCTAATATAAATAATAAGCCAAAAATTAAAATGGTCCTTATTCTGCTTTCCTTTGATATAAGTGGGAAACAAAAGGTAGTGAAAAGAAGCTGCTTTAGGCTTCTGTCCGAGACCAGCCAGAAAACTTTTTTGTAGTAGAAACCTCTGCCTCCAACTTTACATGAACAAACCTTGGAAAAAGGTGTACAGCTGTACCTGTCCTCGATGCGCAGCCTGGTGCCAAAGGAAAAAAAAAAATCTCTTCTGACTGAGTTTGTTTTTGAGGGTGATGGGATAATCCTGGGTCAAGATTGTGGTTAGCCAGGACTTGGAGGTGAGTTGTTGTCCTGTTTTGGACAGGAGCTTGAAATAATGGTTTGTCTGAATTTCATTAAAGCTGGGTTAACTGTCAGAATATCTGGAGGGATTTCTTTTTGTGGTGACTTAACTAAAATGTTTGTGCTGAGTCAGATGTTTTCTCTTTGTCCAGAAATGGGAGTTTCACATAGTTATGTGAAGGGTGACCACTGGTATATGGGGCAGGGGTTGAGGCTCATGGCACTTTTTTTAGTTGTCTGGAGGTGCTACCTAAATACTTCCTGATGTTGTCTTGTATTAGAAGTTATGAAATGGCGTAGCCCTGCAAGTGCTTAGTAGTTTTGTATTGATTCTTCCATTTTATGTAGTCATATTTCTGGAAGACTGGCCAGGGAGACTTTAGGATTAGCTCTTTATATATTGAAAGCTATTTGCAGAGCAAACATGAATGAGATACTCAACTTAAATTATTTTTGGAAGATGCTCCACATTCGTGAAGAGTGAGTTTACTTGATGTAAAAATCTTCAGTGTATTAGTGTTTGTAAATCAGTTGTGAGTATTAGATGTCACAACTGCAGAGTATTGTGAATGAAAACAGGCTTTATCACAAAACCTAGTGCTTAGTTAAATTCCAAATATGAACAAGATTTTTCTTACGTGTGTATTGTATTTGCACATGGAATATCTCTAACTCTTCTAGTTAAAGCCCTTGAAGGGGCAACACTTAAATTGTACTTTTCTGTACTTGACTACTTGTAGTATAATACAAACAATATCTTGGGGAAAGAAATATTGAAATGCTGCTTTGGTGTATTTTATAGCCTTTGTGCATTGACCGTCTTAATTTGTTCTGTGGGGTTCTTGTTTGTGATGAAAAGGAAAGATGTATATTTGATCCCATCAACTTAAAAATAAATGGAGCTAACACTAGAGATTTTATTCTTGAGAGAATTTGAAGCATTTACAAAGCTTTTTGAAGATCTGTTTAGCTTTTTATAGTGTTACACTGAAGGAGATTTGACAGATTGTCCAACACTCTGCTTCCGTGGGTTTGTCAGTGATGTTCACCACTAGGGAATCTTCCAAAAGCATTTAGTTTTACCAAGAGGCAGGAAATTGTACTACCTGCTCCTTGTGCTGTGTAAATCAAAGCAATCTCTTAGTTGTCACTACCCCTGTCAGGCCTTTGCGTTTCAGTCCTTTCCCTGTGGACGTGGGAGCCTACAAAAGCATTCTTAAACATGATGTAAATCAGCTTTTGAACTGAGATTTTATGTTCTAGGTGAGCTGTTAAACTAAAGCAAACAATAATTTTCAAGTGTCAGGGTGTAACTTCTCTGAAATAAAACATAATACCACGTGCAATAATGCTAAATATATTGATAATGAAATGAAAAATCCCTATTAAGATAGATCTTTAGGTGTTATCAGAAGAGTTTTCCAGCTGGGACTGTGAAGGTTAAACAGTGTTAGTTTATGATATCACTTCAAATCCACTCCACTTTTCAGCAGCTTTGGTGATGATAAACTGAGTAACACGAAAGTCTGGAGTCAACTCTCCCATTAATTAGATGACTTACCATTACTTAAACCACCCCTACATTTCTTTGTTCACTTTAAGATCAGAAAGTTTAAATTTGTTTTTAAGTACTACTTTTATATTGCTGCATTTAGGAATGTCTAGAGTCTTTGGGTCTGCTGTAGTTAGTATGTGTTTGTTACTGAAGTGCTTTTTCTTTCTCGGGGTACCAGCATTTTTGTGTTAGCTGTAGGGAGTGAGTTCTAGTCATCCCTTTTCTCTGCAATATTCTAGTAAGGATTGCAGATTAGGGAGTGATGGTGGTAACTGGCGGGGACACTTGGCCTCACAATAAAGCTTTGTGTTCCCTGGTTTGAAGGAACGGCATTAGAATTTCAAACCTGACACAGTGGCTTCTCAAACTGAATGACAAGCTGGAGGGGGTTTGCATGCGAAGGGAATATATTATTTCACTTCTTTGTGTTATATATTTGACATCTCTAGCGCTGTGTCTAGAGATCTGAAAAAATAATAGTTGGAATCAGTCTAATCTGTGGCAAACATGTGTAATTACATTGACTTTAGTTTGAAAATTGAGAACTGGTATGTGTTTAAAACCTGCTGTGAGGTGCCTGAAGCTTTGTTCGTAGTGATGTTGCAAATACAAAGATAACTATTCGGTCTCTAGCTGCTTGTAATAGCTGACTTCAGACCTGAGAATTGTAGGCGTATCTCATAATTGTAATAACAGATTCTTCTAAATAAACAGGGCCTGTCCATCTTTTCCAATGATACCTCATCAGAAACTGATTTTTAAAAAAATTCCTTCTGAAATTATTCTGGGAATGAATTTTTAGATCTGCATATTCTAGATAATGTAGCATGTTGTGTGTTTCTGAAATAATTCTCAGAACTGTTTCAAAATAAGACAAATATGTTAAGTAAACAGTTCTGGAAACAAATGACAGAGGAAGCAAATCACTGAACAGCAGAGTGTGAATTCCTGCAGTTAGTATTTATTGTAGGACATGTTCAGATGTTGAAGAATAAAGGAATGCAGACTGTATTTCATGATGTGATTTGGGCCTCTAATCCAGGATGAACTAAAGGAACTCTTAGCTTCTACCTTCTTAAAGTTACTTCAAAGATCTAAATTACTTCAATAAAAATTGAGAAGGAATGGACTAATAACTCCTTTCTTCAAACAGGAAACCACTCCCAACCCTCAGCCTTCAGAAGAGGAGAAAACCGAGCCAGCACCTAGTCAGGAGGTTGCCAGCCCTGAACAGTATATTAAGCATCCACTACAAAACAGGTAAATAGTACAGAAGTATGATTGTAGTTTTGCCAAAGATAGAAGAATGCCTGTGGCTTTACAGCTCTCTTGCTTACCTTATGTTTTTTTTAAGATTTTTGCAATGAGGTTGCAGAGGAAATAGAATCTGAACCTGTTGGAATTTAGAGCCTTTTCATATGGTGGTGTTACAGAAGCGGAAAATCTTTGGAAATTTTCATAGTGCATCCGTGTAATTGGACAGAGCATGGCTTTGCTTTTAGTTGGAGGCAAGCAGAGCTCTTGTTTTTGTCTGGTGTGTTATGAGATTCTCACGGAGATGGAGTTGTTGCCAAGCGGAACTGGAAAACCTTCCATTCTGCCTTTTATTTCAGGCGATTGAGGTGCCAGTGGTAAAGAATTCTCATTCTTATTTCTTATCAGTCTTCTGTTTCATATCATACCACTTTTTTTCTGCTACTTGGGAGTGATAGCAGTAAAAGCTGTGTTCGTCAGCCAAAGAGCTTATTAGACTTGGTTGTGAGTGGTTTGTGTCTACAGTATGTTGTTTCCATTATCTACAGGAAGCACAGCAGAAGAAACCCTGTAAAGTGAAAATGCACACATTTGTACCAATGTGTCACTAAACTTTTAAAACAAGGTTTGAAATGGTAGGAAAGGTCTCAAAGCAAATAGACTTAAAAGTACTCCTCTGTGAGAAGATAAATCTACTCTAGTGCTAACCTGAGTGATTTTGACACTGCTGAAACTATCAGAATGAAAAATAAGCCTGTTTTGTTACATGCCTCATCAGGTATCCTGTTCTAGCATTTTAAAGGATGCTTTTTAGATCCAGGAAGAGCATCTTTGTGAGAACGGTTCAATTTACAATGTGTTGAGATCTGTACTCAGTAGGGGTAAAGATGAAGAAAATGGGATTGAAACCTTTTCATTTAGTCTTGTCATATCTATGCGGACTTAAAAACTTGAAACAGTACAAGTTGGTGGGAGTTTTTAAGCCTGTTGCCTCTAAGCTCAACGCAGTTTCCATTTTAACATTTATGCTCTCTGAGCATGTGAGTGCTTGGGAAACTTTCATGTCATATGTAGCTTTTGGAGTGATATAATTAGCTTTTGTAACCTTTACAAGGAAATTACTGGAAAGGGAGCTGTGCTCCTAGTTTGAATAGCTGGTGGTGTTTTAGACCATAATCAGTTATTTGTGGTAGGGAATTACAGGGTAGCAGTGGCAGCAAGGAGAAACGTATGAGACTTGCAGACTTAGAAATGTTCCAAAACTGTCTAAAATATTTACCTAAACAGATCGATCAAGTCTGCCATGATTCTTTTAGTAGGAACTCCAATAGTGTTGATCTGCAAAGAGGTGGGTTTGAGAACTGAGTTTCTCGTGTAGCTTATTGATGAAAACTGACTTCCGTGCTGATAATATCTTAAAGTTTTCAGTTAGTTTGGATATAGCAATACAAATGATGAATTATATTTTTAATATACTTTAATTTCTAGGTGCTATTATTTTATTTTGTTTCCATTTAGATGGGCACTCTGGTTTTTTAAAAATGACAAGAGCAAAACTTGGCAAGCAAATCTTCGTCTTATCTCAAAGTTTGATACTGTTGAAGATTTTTGGGCGTAAGTAAAGATTCTTTCGATCTGCATAATTATCCTGGCATATGTTGGCAAAGCTTATGCTAAAGTCAGAAAAACAAAGTACTCTAACTGCAATGTTTTGAGTATAATCTGAAATGTTTACAAAACTGGAGGTGAGGTCTACCCCATTCTTTAGGATGTGGTAGAATGTAACCTTGTGAAAATGGGATTTGAGAGGTTTTTCATACTTAAAATGCACATTGTCTTGCTCTTAACACTGCAACACTGCTTATATTCATATGTATGTGACATACGTGTAGAAAATTGTATCTGTGCAGTAGCTATCTCATAGTAACATGAATTTGTAAATTCTTGTAACTGATTGTCACATCCTCAGCACCAAATTTTGCTAGTTGATTAAATTTTCAGACATCTGGCTCACGTCAAGTGTTCAAGAGTGCCTGAATCTGGAGCATAGTACTTGGGAGATTGATGCAAATTAAAAGCATCCTTGAAAGTTTGTTAGAGGTTATGGAAGAAACTACCTTCATTCTAAGTTGAAGGACTGGGAAAGCAGTTGGGCCCAAACAGCAAGAGCAAAGCCTTGGAAGGTAGGCCTGTGCCTTCCAGACACTTGCTTTAGTCAGATTCAGGCTTACTTGGAAGATTTTGCCTGCTATAATGATGAAATACGGGGAAAATGCAAGTGGAATGAAATTGAGGGTGAAAAAAAAAAGCATTATATATTTGATCTTCCTTAGTGTTTCATGCTACATTGAGTGGTAGGATCTGATCCACTCGCCCTTCTGGATGTGATCAAAACAAAGGGAGAGATGGTGTCTCTTAGTGGAATAGTGAGACCCATCAGTGACCTGTTACCACCAAAAGGAAAGAAAAAGATACTAAAAATGAAATGTTGAAAAAGTATTTATTGGTGCAGCCATCAGAGGGAGGAAAATAGGATTCTATGCTTGTAACCAGCTTTCCCATTCCTGCTATGGGTTTGACTGAAGGTTGAGCGAACAGCAGTTTGCACTCTGTGGGGGTATGTGATGGGAGGGTAAATTGTTTGAAGCTCACTATTAAAGTGAAAGGTAAGTTTTTTGAGCTCCTATAACCAAGATAGTCTGGGCAATTAAAAGAAGTGCTTAATTTAGATGTCTGCAGCCAAGGCATAAAATTAGTCACAAGGAATTGCGAAGTTATGCCTCCACTGTGGTCAGAGTGGGAAATAGGTATGGTGTTTAGGGGAGAAAATATTATGGTTAAGGTAAACTTAAAGGAGGGAAGCTGGTAAATCTGTAACTGACTTTGTAAATTCCTGTGCCCTATTTCTAATTGTTAGAACATCACAGTAATTAATTTCATTTTTGGTGCCGCACCATGCCTAAATGTTAGTCTTGGACTACAGGTTACTGTGGTATGTGCAGGCGTTTTTCTGAAGTCTGACCTTAGCAGTGCAGGGGGGAAAAAAAGCATCTGTCTTCCTGCTAGAGGAGGAGACAGTATGTACTCAATCTTTTTTTTCTCTGAATTGCGTAGCTGTAAATTCAGTTCAGAGTACATATTTTTACATATTGTTGTTTCAATCATCTTTTCTTGCCTTTTGAGTCCTTATTTGAATTTGAGTTACTGGGCCTACAGCCTTTATCCCTAGAACGTTGTATTAAATAATAAGGTTGAATATTTCTCCTAAAAAGTAGAATAGCCTTAGAAATACAAACAATTATGCTTATTCTGTGTAAGTATATGTACAGAATACACATGCACACAGACCTTGTTGCCATGAAAGTTTAGTGAGTTATGTTTCTAATACCATTGTTGGAATTAAGTTTAAAAGAACCATTGGTATTTCTGGAAAATACTGTTTAGGAACCCAGCAAGTGTTCATAAACCAGTTTCTGCTCTGCTTCTTTAAGCCCAGAACATCTTAAAGCTAATGCTTTTACACTGCTGAAAGATACTTAGGAAATAGGGTTGCTTCTGAAATAACTTCAATGCTTTTAAATTTTTGTATTTTATTCACTTATTTGTCTTGAATTCTTTAAGAGTTTTGTACCTTAAAGTAATGCTTAGTTTTTAATCCTGCTTTTTTCCCTCCAATAGTTTATACAACCATATCCAGCTCTCTAGTAATTTAATGCCTGGCTGTGACTACTCGCTCTTTAAGGTATGCTTGCTAACCTTTTTTCTTGAGTTATGGATGTTGACGGATGGTTTCCTGACTAAGCAAGACACTGCCCAAATAGTTCAGTTCAGGAACATGGTTGGGAATGTCATAAAGGTGTTAATTTTTAAGAAGCCTGAAACACAAGCCCTCTGAAAATCAGGCTGTCACTAGTTCTGAAAGTGCAAGTGCTTTAATACGTTTCACAGACAGTACATTTTCATCTGTTGCTATGTTTGTCTTCATTCTGTGTTTGAAATGCTTGTGTAAATAATTAAATATCCATAATTGTATAAAATATGAAAGTTTTTCCAACTGTGTCATTTGGTGTGACATGAAATAAATTAAAAATGTTTGAGGTCTGTGGCAGGCTGCAATGTTCTCCAGTATTATTTATGAGCACTACTAGCTGGATGCACAATGCTCCTATAACTAATTTTCACACCACTGGTAGTATGCCCTGTTACTTAACCATAGAATAAAAATTGTACCCAACACAGACACTTAAAAGAATGCTGAGGAAGTGTAGGAAATGCTGATGAGAAAGTGTAGATGAAGTTGGGGTTGTTCAGCCTGGAGAAGAGAAGGCTCCAGGGAGACCCCTATTGTGGCCTTTCAGTACTTAATGGGGAAGATGGGGAGGGACTCTGTCAGGGAGTGCAGTGATAGGATGAGGGTAATGGTTTCAAACTGAAAGAGGGTAGATTTAGACTAGACATGAGGAAGAAATTCTTTACTCTGAGGGTGGTGAGACTGGAACAGGTTGCCCACAGAAGCCGTGGCTGCCCCGTCCCTGGAAGTGTTCAAGGCCAGGCTGGATGGGGCTTTGAGCAACCTGGTCTGGTGGGAGGTGTCCCTGCCCAGGGCAGGGGGGTTGGAACTGGGTGATCTTTAAGGTCCCTTGGAATCCAAACCATTCCATCATTCTGTGAAATCCTGCCTCAGATGGAGTGGAGATTTGAACTGGAGCTCTAAATTAAATCCTAACCTCTCCGAAGTGCTTCTAACATGCAGCTTCCTTTCTGGAATCAAATACCTAAATAACCCCCTAAGTACTGGTGCTTTGTGTAGAAAACATAGGTACAGTCTACAGAGGAGTCTCAGCCAGTACCTAGTTTGTAAACCCCGGGTTGGGGAAGGTAACTATTTTAGGTGACTGAGGAACCTTGTTAGTAAATTTTAAGAAGATGTAGGCCCCTCAGAGGTTATGGTGTCTATGGATCATGCTTGTATTTTTTGCTTTAATCCTAAAATTGTATTTTAAGCATTGTATATCTATTCTGTCTTTTTTGCATATTAACCAGCAATAATGTAATTATTTAAATGCATGGAACAGGTACAGAATTGGCAACTGTTCCAGGCTTATGAGCAATCTCTTGCTGTCCTTCAATCGTGACCTCGTAAGAGTTCCTCTTAAAGGTGATGAAGTAGTTTGAGCTGTGCAGCTGTCAGTGTGGGTGTTAAATTTAAAGTGAGCTGACACCGCTCCGTCCTGCGTGTTGAACACTTAATTAGTTTTCAGCCAAAGTTCTGTAGTGCGGCTCTCAATAGACATCTCTTAACCAAATTTCTCTGTCTAGACAGTTACCTGCTTTTTTTTAATGACTGACTTTCCTGAAGTGCAGTGTAGCTGGTGGGTATGGGAGCGGCAGCTGGCTGCTTTGCTGCATCAGTGCGCCCCTGAGGAACTCAGTGCAGGGTCACTGGTAAAGCATGAATCAGAATGCAACTTACTTCTAAATTGGTGTGCTGATTTTTTTTTTTGTGGCACTGGCACTTAAAACCCTCTTATTGTCACCTTGTGTGTGCAGGAAGTCATTGAGATAGACTGCCAAGGGTGTCTGTTTCAGTTAAGTTATCTTTATACATAAGCAAAGCACTTGGCCAATGTTGCAGTGAGTCCAAGACTTAAAATAAGGACTCCAGGACGTAGCTGCTAATTTTATCTGGTTTCATACCGGGGGCAAAGTGGATGTTTGACTATGCCTGTTCCCACAGGTTTTTTTTATGTAATGTTGTGTAGCCAAGACTTTCACCAGGGCTGTGATTCTTGTGTAGAAATAAAAATTCATTAGAGGAAGTGCCCTTTTTAAGCTGTTTTGGATCTTTGGTATTGGTATGAGACAGTATTTCTGGACAGGTATGTATATTAAACCATACACTTTTTTCTTAAGTTGCTATTTCTCAGTTATTACTGGGCTTTTGGTTATTCTTTAGGGAAAATACAGATCAAATCTGATTTAACTTCTGGCTGTTCTTTGCAGGATGGGATTGAACCCATGTGGGAAGACGAAAAAAACAAGCGAGGAGGCCGATGGCTAATTACACTAAACAAACAGCAGAGACGAAGTGACCTTGATCGCTTCTGGCTAGAGACAGTAAGCACTATGGCCTTACAAATGCGACTGGACAATCTTTCATTTATATTTAATATTTTAACTAGTTTGTTCTTTCTGTGTGCAATGCTAGACTTCTAACTTCTGACAGCACAGTGTCCTATAGGTTTTTATTGACAGACTGTATTTGAAACATGATTTTTCAGTAGTGGTGCTCAATGTAGTTGTATTCTGTTGAGTACTTCCTTAAAATGGGCAGCAGTAGAGAGAATTCTACAGAACAGATAAATCTTTTCCTGTGGAATGTACAGAATAGCTGTTGAGCTACTGGGAAAATAATACTGTCTTGAATGTGACTCCCCAATTTAACTGCTTAAATGTAACTTAACTGCTTAAATTTGTTTTACAAATACTCTTACAAGTGAATGGGTTTCATCTTTTGGTCTTGCTGAAACAAGAGAGTTTCAGATGTTTTTTTTCTTTTTGTGCTTATCTTAACACTAAGATAGGCAAGTAATAGCATAATCTTCCTATGCACTATAAAAATACTTTTTTCCATTGCTGTTATCCTTTTTGAATAGTTTTTTGAATGGTAAATATAATTCTAGAGATTATTTGGGTTGCAATAAATGTGTTGTAGTAAAGGACACAACTGTACTACGAATTGACTTGGAGTAGCTGTGAAGAGCCTAATGTGATCTGGGCTTTAGGGGCATGGGTTGCGGGCAGTACAATGCAAAGCAATCTTCTCAAATCCCTGGTCTCTTGTTCCCTGCGTGAAAGGCAAGAAGAATCGTACCCCTTTGAAAGGGAGAGATGGCCTTCAGGATCAAAGCAGAGACGTCCAAAATGCCAGAGCTATTAGGATCTTTCTAGTCACTGTAGTAGTGATTTGAAGAAAGGATGATGACTGTTATATGAGTAAATAAACATCTTGCTGTGTGCATTTGGCCTCTGCCCCTAGATGTCTGTATGAGTCCTTCTGACTCTTAATAACCATTACATACGGATTGGAAATGCGCAGACAGTCCATGTAGAGTTAATGCTGGAGGGCTCTACTTCTGTTCAGCAGCAGGCGATGGCACAGAGCCCAAATACCCAGGTGACTGGAATATGTGCTCTAAAACAACCCTGTCACTTCTCATTCCAGTAATTATTTGTGACCAACTTTCTCCAACAAGTCAAACCCTCTCGCTTTATCACTCCCTTTTGGAACAAATTTTTATAATCTAATGATCTTTACAGTTCACAACTGTAAACTTCATTTGAGAAGACTTTTTCCCCCCCTATTGTGCAGTATTCATGAAGAATGTACTAGACTCTAGTGTTTATTAAGCATTGTAGTCATCTTTGCCTGTATATGTACTGAGGCATATCAATATTTTGGATGTTGTGTGTGGTTTAAACAAACATTTATGGCTTTCATTACTCAGTGCATGTGTGCAGCCTGCAATTAGGTGTAGCATTTAAAGTATGTGTAGTTACACCTGATTTATTCACTAGCACGCTTTGTCCTTTTCGTATTTCCTTGATGAAGTCAGTCCTTGCAGCTCTCGGGGTACTGGAAGACCTGCTTTGTTCAAAAATTTGCAAGTGTGAATTTCCAAATGTTGTAACAGATTCTGGAAAATTAATATCATGGCAGTGTATTTGACATACTGTGCAAGTGAAGTAAACAAGTGTCCATTTGGAGATTAATACTTTAGTGTGCAGAAGGATATTCAATTCAGCTTGGACTAGATGAATCTGTCTTAACCACAAAAAAAATCTAAGTTTTGAATATCTGAAAATTGCTTGTTTTACAAGTTGCAAGTTGAAGATTTTAAATACCACTTTCACAGTGAGCATGTTGTACAGGGATGTGACCACATTCAAACTGATGTTCCTGAAGTATTACCACCTTTGCCAATTCCAAGCTTCACTAGTAGAAATCTGTGGGCAAAGAAGTTTGTGTAACTTATACAGTTGTGTTGCACTTGCATTACACACTGTTCAGGATGACTGGTTCCCACTTCAGAGTCTGTGGGAGCTCTGAAGCTTCCTGTGTGTGTTGATAGGAAGTAACACTTCATTAGATAGCACTTTTCATTTAAGGTGCGGTCTGATTTGCAACTGATATACTTCAGGATTGAAGTTGGACCTTACATAGCTGACATATTGCCCAAATAGTTCTTCACAGGTTCTTCCTAGATAATGAATTTAAATACTTAAAATTTCAGATTTGTCTACCTGTGTTAAACACACTGTAGAAAGAATGAATTCCTTTAGTTCTTGGCTGGTTTTAGATTGGGAGGATGGGGTGGGGGGCAACACTACAAAAATGATCAACTGTGGCAGAACTTTTAGCTTCTGGGACAGGAAGAGAGATGGAAAACTGAAAATAGGAGAAAGATACCCTACTACAACTGGGTTTGCATTCACTTGTAACAAATCAAGAAGATACTGCAGTAAAGAGAAAATGATTGCTGTATGGCAAGTGGCTATAAGCTGTGAAATGTAGTATTCCTCAGTTCTTTGTGTACACTGTTTGCCTATGGAGCAGGATTCTGACTTTGAACTGCCATTTCTAATGGTGAATCTTTGTTTTGTAGCTGCTGTGCCTTATCGGGGAGTCGTTTGATGACTACAGTGATGATGTATGTGGTGCTGTTGTTAATGTTAGAACTAAGGGTGATAAAATAGCAATATGGACAACTGAATGTGAAAACAGGGATGCTGTTACGCATATAGGGTAAGTAATGCGATTGGTGTCTCGAATGTATGAAATGCAGACTTGATGGAGAATGCACTTCAGGCGAATGTAGCCTGTGGAGAGTTGTATCCCAAGTTTAACTCAATGCCAAGTTATTTGTGTTATTGTGTAGGTTTTTTATGCAGGCTTATGTTAGCAAATTCTTTGTGCTGCTGCACTACCTTCACTGTAGCTGGACAGAACAATAATGAAGAGTTGGACACAAATCTCGGCAGATGTCTCTCATTTCACAATGAGGCATTGTAATTAATACCTGTAGATAGTGTAGGTTGTGTTGCAGTGTGCCAGTCTGTGATGGTGGGTAGCCAGTAACAGTAGATAGTAGGCCAGTCTTCGTGGCCCTCCTCTGGACTCACTCCAACAGGTCCATGTCCTTATGTCGGGTGCCTTGAGCTGGATGCAGTAGTCTGGGTGGAGTGTCATGAGAGTGGAGTAGAGGGACAGAATTTGCTCTGTCAAGGATGCATCAGAGAGCATTTTTAGAATGGTATTAACCATTAATTAACAAGCTAGGATCACTCCACCAGAGAACTGTAAAAAAAAAAAGTTAATATTTTGCAGACTGACCCACTGACTAAGGTAAGTTACGCTGATTACCTGCTGTCATGTTGCCATAACTCCAAAGACAATACATCAAGTTTCTGTTTAACAGTTGAAATTGGGGTAAGCTATGGTGCTGTAATCTGCTCCTTTATGATTAGGGTAAGTTGAAAAACCAAATTTCTGTAGTTTTGTTAACAATCTTGGAGTTGAACAGGCTTGTCCTGTGGTTTAGTAGAGGCTTGGAGCCTAGAGCCATTAGTGGCTTGCGTCTCACTCTAGGCCAAGGAACACAGTGTGTGTGTGTGTGTGCAAGGCGGGTACTGCTGCTTCTTGCTCAAGGCGTTAAGATCCAAGTTGATTATTCTGAGATCTGTTGGCTGGCTGCCCATGACCAGTGCCCTAATGAATTGGGAGAGTGGGGGTCTGCTTTCTATCAGTAAAAGACAGCAAATCTGTGTAGCTGAGGTGTGTGGTGAACGGTCAATAAAAACTGACTGTTCCAGGTAATTGCTGTTTTATTTGGTTCAGGTGACTTTATCATCTCAGTAGTTCTGGAATCATGGATCATGACTTCTTCATAGCTGTTTTGTTTCTGTATGTGGGAATATAACTTGCTGATATTAATGATATTCACATGAATGCGGTGCAACCCCTGTGTTCTGCATTTATGTTAATTATTTTTTGGCAAGAGCTTTTCCTGGTTTACATGGTAAGTCATTGTTCATACAGAACTATAAGCTGGTTTTAGATGTAAAAATCCTGTTTCGAGTCCTTTTTTCATACCTGAGAAACTGTTTCTTAATAGGCAACTATTTTTCATGCAGGTGTCAACAGATCTTAAAAGCAGGTGTCCTGTTACTAATTCCTTCCTAAGGGCTTTGCTTAAACTGTCGTTCTATTTCTTTTCTCCAGGAGAGTATACAAGGAAAGATTAGGACTTCCTCCAAAGATAGTGATTGGTTATCAGTCCCATGCAGACACAGCTACTAAGAGCGGCTCCACCACTAAAAATAGATTTGTTGTTTAAGAAGACACCTTCTGAGTATTCTTTCATAGGAGACTGCGTCAAGCAATCGAGATTTGGGAGCTGAACCAAAGCCTCTTCAAAAGCAGAGTGGACTACATTTAAATTTGATTTCCATCTAAGTGTTGCTAAGATTTGTGAGAAGTCTCATTCGCCTTTGTCTTGTACTTCTGTGTTCAATTTTTTCTATTTTGGCTGAAGTAACCATTACCAATCAGAATTTTAGTACACTTCACCCCCCCGAATCCATAAATGTTTTCCTGGCCCACTCTGTAATAGCTTGGTAGAAACATTACTATTACAAAAAAAAATTTGTTTATCCACAGTATTCAGAAAAGTTGCATTTCTGTACCTGCAGGAAATTACTCTGTTTTACATTTGCATTGTATGCAGTAACATTTTGCTGGTTTGGAAAAGAGTATGGTGCATACAGTTTTCTAGCAATTTTTTTATACAGCATCATCTTTGCTGTAACCTATGCTGATGGCTGCTAGATTAATTTATTTGTTTTCCCTATTTGATAACATTAGTGATATTTTGATTTCAGTTGTTTTTGCTCATGTAACATTTGGTGAAGAATCTGGGAATATGACAAAGGTGGAATAAACATTAATTTTGTGCATTCTTTGGTAATTTTTTGGTTTTTTGTAACATCAAAGCTTTGCTACAAATTTATGCATTTCAGTCAAGTCAGTGATCTGTTTGTGTGATTTCCTAAACATAATTGTGGATTTTTTTTAATGTAACACCATAATTTACATTCCTTACTAGAAATAGTATGTCTGTTTTTGTATCTTATGCTGTATTTTAACACTTTGTATTACTTAGGTTATTTTGCTTTGGTTAAAATGGCTCAAGTAGAAAAGCGGTCCCATTCATATTAAGACAGTGTACAAAACTGTAAATAAAATGTGTACAGTGAATTGTCTTTTAGACAACTAGATTTGTCCTTTTATTTCTCCATCTATACAGCAAGTATTTGTACCTCTTGTGACGAGGCAGTCTCTACTGTGGCTTCTGTTGTAGTGTCTTCCAAGAAAGATAAAGTCTGGAGCTATAGTCTGTTGAAACTTTTAATAAATCTACTAGATAGCACCCTAAATCAAAGTGAAGTTATATTGATGTGGCTACTGTTTTTTTCTTAGTGGTTGGTCTAATTGATCATGGCTTGTGTTGTTTCTCTTTTGACTTTGGTTTCTGCCAGCCAAGAAATTCAAGAGTACTTAGAAAGACACCTAGTTTTGGGTAGGAACTACACTAAAAGCACTTGAGTGATTCTGCTTAAAGCATCTAATTGCTATATGAAGTACAAGTAAAGCGCTCTAGAGACATGTCTACAAAATAAAAGTATATGAGGATCTAGATAGTCTGCTGTTATGTATGTCTACAATGAAATGGAACTTCAATTGGCTTGAAAATTGTTGTGGGAGCTGTGAGTTTGCTTGACTGGAGTTCTTGTTTTGAGCACAGTGTGAGAGGTTTTTTCTTTCTACTCTTTTAAAAAAGTAGAGCATGCAGCAAAATCAATACTTTATTGCCAGTTTCTTACTTTTTAGTGTGTGACGTATTTTAAGATCTTGCCTGGGCTACATAGCCTTTCTTCAGGTAAACTTAAAGGCAGATGCTTATTGGGGTTTTGGTCTTTGTTATAACTCCTTAAAATGAGTTTAGTCACTGTGACAGTGAAGCTTCAGTGGAATCAGGCTTTTAAATCTGCCTCACTAAGGCACTGAAGTGTTTCTATGTGCTAAGATGGACTTGAACACTTGCACATTCTGTAAGAAACATATGTTGTAAACAGTATCAGACTATACCAAAAAGGTATTACATTAATTTCTAGATCATCATATCTGGTTAATAGAAATGCTTACAGTAGGCATCTATATCTAATGATACTAAGCCTTCAGTATTGGTCATTAACCAGGGTAGGTGTTGGATGTGGAGAGTGCTGTTAGGCTGTTTGTATGCTGGTTTCTGTGGATGCTGGTGCAGCTGGTTGCCTGCCCTGATTCTGCAGGTGTGCAGAGCAAGTCAGGTTTAACAGGACCATTCATAGCAGAATATAGCAGTCCCTGCCTGTTTTCCAGCTTCCTGCTTCAGCTAATCAGCTTTGCAATTAAAGTAAGCTTTTTCAACTAAATTTCTCCGAAGTGTTTCTGTTCTATATTTTCAACTTGTTGAGTATTATCAACAGTTGAGTAGTGTTTAAAAAGGCTGATATTTCTGAATAAGCCAGTAATGCCTGTGTGCATGGGAAGGTAAAGATGAGTCGGTTTCCTGAGTGCTAGCATGAGATTGTCTACGTGTATGTCGTTTGGGAGCACTGGGGCAAGGCTCCTTAAAATGAGTCTAACTCAGAAATTTAGGGAATGCTGGCTTTTCGTAAAGAGCACGAGATTAAACTGAGTGCTGTTGTGAGAAGTATATAGTATTGGTTTTGTTTAATTTCGCTACAAGGCTGACTGGAATACTGTTCGGAGTAGCAGTAATTTGCTTACCTAGAAAGATGATAGGGGTTTTTTGGTATGTCTCGGTTTTTTTGAGCCTGAGCCTATTAAAGCAGCTGACTGACTTGCACTGTAGTATGAAAACTTCAAGTTTGATTTGAGGCTCTTCACAGCTCAAATGCCAATTCCTAGGTTTCTAGAAGACTTGAATGCAAATTAAATTACATACTTGCTTTATCAAATATATAACCTATGCCTTTAATTCATTGCTAAAAGAAGGAAGTGACCACAGACCTAGTTTTCTCCAACTGGCAAACCACCTTGTGTCGCATACTCATGTTCTCCTGTTTATAATGGTGTAGTTTGTATTCTTGTACTATGGGAGGAAGCAGAGCTCTCCATTCTGTGTATTAGTAAAACAGCCACAGGCTCCTAAGAGGAAAAAAGCACTAAAAGTTTAAGTATCTAGTTTTGGTACAAAATATTGTGTCATTAAACTTCCAGCGAGATGGGCAGCCATTGTCGGTGTGTGGTTTTAGTAAGCCTGAGAAGACTAAAGAATAAATGTCTGAAGCATCTATTTGCGAGTGGGTTTATAGGGTAGAAAACCAGGAGAGCCAGGAAAGACAGCAGAAACCTGCTGTCATCAGAGAAATGTAAGAATGTGCCAAAATATAGCCTGGGAAGAAGGGGTAAAAAAATGAGGAATAGTTTTGAATGAACAGTTTCTGGGTATACTGTAAGTCTCAGGCTGTGCGATGCTTTTCATTGTCACTTTCCGTTTGTTCTGCTGCACTCTTGCTGTCCTGTCTTTCAAGTTGTCTCTAGCTCAGGAAACTTTGAATGTTACCCACATTCTGGGAACTTGGAATAGCGGCTTTTGGCAAAGCTTGGACTGAGTTCAAAGCTTCCATCCTACCTAATGGAGTCCTTTCCTACAGAAATGCTTGGAAAAGAATACTCTGGACTCTGTGGCACCCTTAGTAAAGAAAAAAAAAATCCCAAACCTGTATTTCAGCCTAGCAAAGTGACACGGAGCTTCCCTTTGATACATGTGACCTCCCTTGTTACCAAGAAGCTTTACTTCTGAGTCTGGGCTTGGTGGTTTGAAAACTAGATGTTAAGAACGTCCTGCACTGAAGTACTAATCGAATAGTTGAGCTTCATAGTTAAACCCATAGAGCTTTCAGACAGCCTAGCACTTAACTTTTAGGTGACTTTGCCCTCTTAAGAACAGTCAATAGTTTCTGTAATTATGTTTTTTTGTGTGAATAGGTTTTAGTTAGGTCTTACAATTTATTTCTTTGAATGCAGAATTTGTGCCTTTTCATATTGGGCAAGAAACAGACAAATGAAAATGACATCACCACTAAGGAAATAGCTTATACCTATTTCACTTGTCAATCCAAACTAGGCTCGGAGAGCAGGAGTGCCCAGTGTATCAGCAGGTGGTGTGGTACTGGTCCTGGTCCTGGCTATCAAATGCACCTGCTGGACCTCTCCATCATCATCTCAAAGCTCCAGAAGCTGTTAAACCTTGAAGACTTTCCATTTTGATCTCCTTGCAGGACACTTGTCGCTGTAGCTGCTTGAACAGACTTTCTGCCTTTTAGCTCTTACAGTTTTGTATTCCACCAGAACTTGTTTTTGGCACTGCAGCAAAGCCTTTAATAAGCACTTAAATTCCTTCCCCTGTGATAAATAACATGGTCGCTTCTGCTCTTGCCTGGTGGCTGCCTGGCACTTTCCCAAAAGACTATGGGGTGCCCTATTAGCCTTCCTGTTTTGAAATAAAGCAGGTTCTGATGTCTCCAGAGCTAAATGTGAATTGTGGCAGAGCTCATGATGATTGTTTTGCTTCCGAGCATTAACTTGTTATTTTGTGTGATGCCTTAAATGTGAAAACATCCTAGCTGAAGTCAGTCTGTTGGTGTCAGTAGGCCTGCTAACCAAACATAACACAGTTTTCTTTCTTTTTTCTTATTCTCTGCTAGTACTGAGCGTGTGACAAGCTTCGCTGTGAATTTGTGGGGGTTTCTGACTGCCTGTGCTTTTCCTATTTCCATTTTTCTAAATCCTGATCCTTTTCAAGCCTTACTAAAACATGTTTAGTAAGGGGAAAAATTACCCTTTGTCTAGTCACTGCTTTTTTGGTCATGATGATAACCGTGGAGAATTCCAGGTGTTGCTAAACCCAGATGAGACTGTGTGACTTCTTTGGCATAATAATCTGCTTATGGGATTTTCACTTTTTTTATCTCTAGCCATGTAAGTATCATAATAGTGAAAACAATACTTGAAAGTATGTGTGTGAATATATCGTATATATAGCAAAAATGACTCATCTATTTTTTCTATTTTTTTTTCCAAAGTAGAAAACAACTGTTTTGTTATTTCTAAAAGGTTTCTTTGGATGACTTTCTGTAATTACTGGATTTTGCTTATAATAGGTAGTCTAGATCAATCTTTTTTTCCTTATGTTGTGCCTATTAATGTTATCCAGGAATTGGAGCCAGCCTCATAGGTAAGGTTTGGCATTCTTTGAAGTAAAGCTAGTTTTTGAGCCTTATCTTCCTCCGTGTGTACAGGGTAGTTATCCTAGTGCATCTCACCCTGAGCCGTACAAATACACAGAAAGTATAATGGGAAATCGCAAGGTACTATATTTCTGTAGCTTGAATGAAAATAAAGCTTCTGAGGAACCGAACGTCTCAGCTTCTTGACTCTGTACGGGATGGAGAGAAATGCAAATCAAGGATAAATGAGTAGGGTACTGCTCTGAAGTGTGTGTTCGCTCTTCCCTTTGGAGTTTGTGTGTAGCCAGGGCTTCTGCCGCTCGCCCACAGATCAGCTTTGCTCTAAACAAAGCCTGTGTAACGTGATTGCAACTGCTGACCGCGCTTCCCTTGTTTACCAGAGTTCCTCCAGTAGGAATGAGTAGTCTAAATATGTTTTAGTGGTAGCAGCTAGCAGAAAATTGCAGGTGATCTCCTGAGAGGAGCTCCTGTGTTCTAGTTGTGCCACCCCATTGATGGTAAACAGCAGGAGGGGTTATAGTCCCTGTGCTATCCACTGTGGGCAGAAAGAAACTGCCCCTGTAGGTATATAATTCCACAGGAGCACACTTCACACTGGACATACTTTGGATACAAGAGTAGATGTTTGACTCTGCTGTAAACTGATTCCACTACATCATGACCTCAGTTCAACTCATGCGTTTGAAATGGAGTGCTCCTGCATAGTGAGGAGATGGTCACCACTGACTTCCAGCGGTGGAGATGGAGCTTCAGAGCTTCCCTGGACCGGCACAATTCTTCTTTGAGTTACTTCCCAGAGGCACAGGAGAAGTACCTGCAGGCTGCCATCTGGGGACAGATCCATTCTGTGTATGTTGGGTAAAAAATAAAAAGCTTAAAAGGCCTCTTAAGTCTTTCTGAATTTGTCAATAGAGGTGCATCTTCCCTGTACAGGCGAACTGGGGGTGAGGTGGGGATAAGGGGCAGAACTTTTTTTCTCTGGCCCTGAGGGTTGTTCAAAGGTATTTTGGAGAGAAATAAAAATTGAAGGTGAAGTTCAAGTGCCAACAGGTGTAGCTGAAATCAATGCAATTTTGAGGTCGGTTCTCTTTGTTGCAAGGAACTGGTATTCCTTCAAATGTTGCAAAAGTAGCCTCAGATTAACGTTTTCTAAAGTTTGTGGATGTGACTTTAGATCATACGGATTTGTTTCATTTTACCTTCATCAAACTGTGTGTGTACCGAGGTTTGGGGCTTTCGTAGCAGTCAGTGGTGCGGAGTAGTCATAAGCTGCAACAGCAGCGAACTGTTGTAGGAACGCACTGCAAAACAAAAATCCGGTATGGATATCGATGATTTCTCCTTCAGCGAGCTCCGGGACTGAGAGGTGAGATTTTCACTTCTACACTCCGAGGTCATCTCCTCCAACTACACTTGCAGTGTAATAAAAACATGCTCCTGCTTCTGGTGCACCTGATGTTATTGCACTGACCCTGTCACTTGCATGGGTTTTCATACTGTGATACAATCCAGGATGAGTATTCATGTGAAATCCCAGGTGTTCTGCCAGAACATGATTAATTCTGAACCAAACACAGCCCCAACAAACTTTCTTCATTTATGCTCTTGAGGATACATCTTAATTGCATCGAAGTGTATGGTTTAGGGTCATCTCTAGTAAAATCACCTTTGGGTAACTAAGTCTTACTCATCTTTTTTTATAATTTCTCTAGGTTTGAACAACAAAGACAGCTTTTCTGAAATGCTGTAGCGTATATACCTTCATTATAATATAGATAAGTTTCAGCTGTAGCCTCCATCTGTCTTCCTGCCCTCTCAAGGAAGCAGTGACTGGAATTGGCATGTGTTGGGAAGGGAACGAAACGCTTGGGCAGTGTGAGCTGTTTGCAGTGAGATTGTTTGCTGGCTGGCCTGTTCCTGGCTGCAGTGCCTTGCGGCGCTGGGTTTAGTTTGTAAGGAGATTTGTCCAGATGCTTAGCTGTGCTTGAATATTCTTGGGGCTTAAAGAGCATGGTTTCTTCCCCAGGTCGTGTTGGTTCTGAGAGGCTTCATTTTTCACAGAATCACATGGGGTTGGAAGGGACGTCTGGAGATCACCTAGTCCAGCCCCCCTGCCAGAGAAGGTCCACCCAGAGCAGGTTGTACAGGAACGTGTCCAGGTGGGGTTTGAATGTCTCCAGAGAAGGAGACTCCACCACATCCCTGGGCAGCCTGTTCCAGTGCTCTGCCACCCTGAAAGGAAAGAAGTTCCTTCTCGTGTTTAGGTGGAGCTTCTTATATTCAAGTTTGTGCCCATTTCCCCTTGTCCTATCCCTGGGCAACACTGAAAAAAGACCAGCCCTATCCTCTTGGCACCTTCCCATTAAGTATTTGTAGGTGTTGATCAGATCCCCCCTCAGCTTTCTCTGCTCCAGACTAAAAAGACCCAAGTCCCTCAGCTTCTCCTCATAAGGGAGATGTTCCAGGCCCCTCATCATCTCTGTAGCCCTCTGCTGTACCCTCTCTAGCAGTTCCCTGTCCTTCTTGAACTGGGGAGTCCGGAACTGGACTTTTGTCTACTTTCTAACAGTTTCTAAGGATTTTCCCAGCATTGTTGAGTTGATAATTGTATTGGCAACACCCAGAACACCAAAATGTTTGAATGGTTCTTGAGTAGCATGTTGGTTAATGCAACTGGCTGTAGCTGGGCTTGGCTTGCTTGGCAAGGAAGAGAGGAGGTTCCTGGATGCCTGGTACATCTATTTGGGGTTGGGTTTTTTTTCCAAAATTAAGCTGTGACATTAAAATGGAGAACGCACGTAGTTATGGTAGCCTTTCAGTTGTATCCATGAATGTCATCTTAGGGAGGTGGCCAGCAGCAGGTAGAGGAGGTTCACAGGAGTGTGCCAAAGGGCAATGAAACTATTACTCAGTGGTGACTGAGCTGCTGGGGCAGTGGAACAGCTCCTGCTGGATCTAAGAGATCAACCCAACATACTATTAAAATCGGTAAGTTTTGTCCCAAACGTTATAATTCCTCCATTCTATAGATCTCAGCCTAAATATCTCGGGAGGTGAACCTGCCAAGGAAGCATTTCACACCTTGCTCTGGATGTTTCAGATGCTGGTATAAGCTGTGCTTTTACAATTGGCACAGTTTTGTCTTAATTTTACAATTGGCAGACACAAAGTCAGCGTGAGCTGGGCAGCAGCACGGCGCTGTCTCGCAGGGGGGGAGCTGTGTGTAGCCAGCCAGAGCGCCTCGAGCGCTGGCCTCTTTCCCGCTGCCCTTGGCTGGGCACTTTCTCTTCAGGTAGTCCTTGGCTTAGTGAAAATACAGCTGCTGGGTTGTAAGCAATAAAAAGTCCTTCACTGGACGTGGAGTTTCAAAACAGCTTGGAGGCACAGCATGCGTGAGCTCTTCCGTGCCTTGTAATGGCATTAGGGGATGGATGACTCACTGTAGCTTTTGTGCCGGAGTATTCACCAAGGAAGTACCATCCCTACATTCATTCCAGTGAGGAAATAAGTATTAATGTTGGTGATGAAGACAAATTGAAGGCAGCTGAGCCAAAGCATTTCCCCGGGCCTTGGGCAGATGCTGAACCTGAAATCAGACACGATAGAGATTGAACAAGTTTTACAACTCATCGTCAATTGACATCAAATCCTTTTGATACAGCAGCCGCTCCATGAGGTCATTATTGTGAAGGAAACATTTTTATCAGTTGTTTACCTTACCTTAATGCCTTGTTTCAGGTTTTTCTGATTTGCCCCATGCTGCTCCCTAAATAAAGCTGACATGCATCAGAGTTTGTGAAATGGTTTGGTTCAACAGGGCAGCTCATATTTTCCAAGTTGTAGCCTGAGCTCTCCCTTGAGCTTGAGTCAATTGACTGTAAAGGCCTTTTAACTGCAGAAGACTAAACGGGGGGTGGGGGAGAAGGAGCTTGCAGTTCTGTGCTGTAAAGTCTCTGTGTAAACACCAGTACTAAACCAGAAAAGAAAAAGCTTTTGCTCTCTGGACGGAGCTTGCCCCAGCAACTAGTCCAATGTGCTCCTCGGGTGTTAGCAGATGGCTCCGGGGTGACATGAAAGTAGGGAAGGCAGAGAAAAACAAGTTTTGGTGACTTCCCAATAGCCTGCCTAAGTCCATTCAGGTCTTCAGGCCTGTATGGGGAGCGCTGGGGTGGAAAATGTAATCCATGGGCTTCCCTACCTGTCTTCTGCCTGTGCCCTTGTGGTAATTTACAGAGGGGTAATTTAGTTGAGTTTGAGATCTTGTAGAAGGGGAAACAATTCAGACAACCTGCTACTTAAACCTTTTGTTACGGTCATTTAGTGAGACAAATATTGGTGAACACCGACAACTGAGCTCTTGTTTTTCAGTAATTTCGGCCCAGTGGCTTCAAGTTCATTTAGTCTGTTCTGTTCTTACCACATTGTCACCCATGCAGCAGACAGTTGTGAACAGCTTAAAAAACCTAGCCTGTTGGGTTATGGTTTATTTTTCCTTTCAGTGAAGTTTTTTGTACTTTGTCTTCAAGCAACACGGGGACAGTCTGTTGTGGTCTAAATTTTGCTGCAGAGGCTATAAAACGGGGCAGGGATAGGAATGTGTGGTGAAGAATTTTGCCCTGGTTAAAGGAACTCTGCAGTGGCACAAAACTGGCAGATATTAGGAAGGTCTAGCAGGACGATGTGCTCCCTCAGGGTGATGCTATGCCAGCAGCACAGGCTAGAACAGCTCCAGGCTCCCTCTCTGACTCCAGAGCCATCCCTGGCTTTAGACCATCCTCCCTTCCCTGCACACAGCAGAGCTGAGCTGCTGAGGGAATGTGGCCACGGTACTTCCCTGCTGTGGATCACACTCCAAGGAGCGTTTGAGAGCTTCACCAGGTGTGTGTATCACTTCCAGATAGGCTCTGGAAAGGCTTAACAGCTGGGCCTGTTCCCACCTCTTTCCTGGCTGAAATGGTTGGACGCTGATTCAAATACTTGCAAGAGGGCATTTTCCAGGTGCTGGTCTTCAGCTATCGTCTGCCCTCAAGCAGTAATAAAATAGCAAGGTAGAAAATTTCAAGTGATAAGAACACGTGGAGGTAGACATTCTGCTCTCTGGCGGTAGGCGGCGTGTCCCAAATGGAGCTCTGCTAAAAAGCACAGGCGAAGCAAGGTAGAAACCAACAGTGCCTTGCTTTTCCCCAACCGTCGGTATTGTGTTCATCTGTCACGCGCATGGGATCACATAAAACCTTCGCTGTGTTTTCCTGTACTGCTTTTCGTGTCTGCCCCAGCAAAAAGGACACATTTGGAGAAATCAATAGACTTCAGCTGCAGGGGGATGTGGCATGAGGTGGCCTTTGCACTGAGCTCTTTAGAGATCTTGTTTCTTTTGTCTAGTGGCATGAGATGTGCAGGAGGAAAATAGCTGAAAGTGTTCTTATGCCTTGCCACAGTCCAAAGCAGGAAATGCCGCAGTTACAGCAGTTCCATGTAGCTGTCCTGATTAGAAAGGTAACTCTTAGACCACGGTAGATGGTTTTGAAAGTGTCGATAGCAGTTTTCAGCATTCAGTTTGATGCGACTCTTGATTTTTCTTCAGTTCAGGAGGACAAAAGTGTGATATTTTTGTTCATATGGTTAATTGTTGTCTATTGATATGGGCTGTGGTATAAGTAGAAAAATGAACTATGTGTAACTATAACACTGGGCTGGGCTGGAAGGAATTTCCTCTTATTAAACTCATGTTCTGTAGACTAAAATGTCATTAAAAGGGGGTTATGCTTTACTTCATGTGGTGAAATCCAGGGCCTGTTTATTCTTTGGAGACAGTTTAAAAAAACCCAAAAATTCACTGAGCGCCAGGGGTTTCATTACTGCTAGTAGAGCTACAAAAAAGATACTTTATTACTTAGAGCATTCCATGCAGAAAATTGCCTTTCTGCCTCCCTTGTGAGCCGGGAGCTCTGCTGTTTGCCTACCTTTGGCACATACTGTGTACTTGACCGTGCTTATTTTAAACTTGGGGCTGTCAGTGAAGATGTCCTCCTATCTATGGAGTTGGTTAAAATATTGACGTATCTTTGTGTCCTGTTTCCAAGAGTGGTTAACAAGAGATGAATAGAAAACAGCTTAAGAAATGAAAGATCTGTAATGTGATCTTTCCTTTGTTATACCGTGTCAACTTTTGGCAAAAAAGCCCTGCACCTAGACCACCGTGTTTAATAGCTGCTGATCGATCTGTCTCCATTAACTTGGTGAGTCCATTTCTGGATGAATTTATAGTGTTAGCCTTAGATGGTCTCATGGCAATTGAATTTCCAGCGTAGAGATGCATCGTGAGAAGGCAGTTCCACCTGTATCATCCTCCGTAGTAGTTTCCCGCAAACAAACCTGTCTCAGATGGAGCCTCCCCTTCCACTTCAGTGTGGTGGCTGACATGTCGGTACTACCACTTTATAAAAGAAGGTGGAGAAACTAATCTTTGCTTTAGATTTTTTTTTTTTAACTATGCTTTCTACCAATCCTATTTACAGCTTAGTTTGCACAGTTTTCTCTGCTGGGTTTTGAAGTTGCCGAGTACTGGAAATGTGGTTAACAACTTAATTTCTTCCATCTAGGGCAATGCAAACCCCACAGTTACAGTATGTAAACAGCAGTCTTGCAATTTAGCAAACTGTGCCTTAAAAAGAATGGAATTACAGAAGCAGAAAATCAAATTTTGAACTAGAAGAAGCAACTCGGGTAATTAGCAGCACTTTTCCAAAATAGTACCAGCTGCCCCCCTCTGAGTCCACCCCACCTTATAAAGAGGACCAGGTTTATTTCAAATGTAGGCTTTGTTTTTTGACCCTGGTAATAGTTGGATCATTAAGTCTGAATTTCACTTGGCAGAGCTGTCTGCAGTTACTGTGTGCTTTTCACTTTTCTGCCACTGTAAGTCCCCTTGCAGTTAAAAATAAACAAATTCAAATGGTGTGTACTTGCAAAGGAACCTTCTCTCCTGTGTTGTGCCTGTTGTGTTAGCTATTTTCAAACAGCCCCGTGGGTTTTTTGATTACTTCAGGAACCTTGTGACCTAATAAATGAAACCACCACAAACAAAGCCAGCTTAATTTCTTCACATCAGGCATTTTGCCATGGAAAGTCAGCATTAGCCGGCTCAACTCTGTTGTTAAACAGCAGAGGTACTGGGAGAGAGGTGACTCATCATGTAAACTCAACTTTTTTCTGGCAGGGCAAGGGAGCTTTAGATGTTCACCTCTTTCTCCGTGCTCTGCAGCCCAGGAACTGCACCGACCCGACCGGCAGGGCCTGGGTGTAGGGCGGGTTCTCTTGGAAGCATAAGGTGTATTTCCATGGGGGCGGCTCCCCAGGTGAGCGCTCGCCTGTGCCTTCATTCTGCCTCCTGCCAGAGCTCAGGCTGCCTCCTCCACAAAAAATACTTCACAGGCTTTTGAGGTAGCTACAGTAGCTCTTTGTTTTAAAGTGACCTTCAAAGGAATAAATGCTGTCAGTTGGGTCCTGTTTTGTCTACTTTGTGCTACATGAAGATACTGTGAAGTGAGAGAGTTGTTTGAGGATGTCCTGATTATCTTTTTTCTTTTCTGATTGCTCATTACATCACCAATTAAGATCTTGTCAATCCCAGCTGACAGAATGGCAGACCTGGAGATGTGTGAATTCACAAGAGTAAAAATTGGATCTGCTTGAGGGGAAGGGTTGTTTTTTCTTTTCTTTGATTCTTCTAGAATAAATTTATTCATGGGGAAGCTTGCAAAAAGGAAGGAAGTACTGTTAATATAAACACTAACATGTACAAACCCCACACTTTCTCACAGATATTAACTTTATTTTTTAGGGAATCTGTTACTGGAGCCTTAATTTCAAGCGCATAAAGTTTCCATGTTTGAGAGAGTCTGTGTCTGCAAAGGAGTAAAAGCCTCAACCTGGTGTAATTGCTTCAACTCTCATGTGGAACTGTTAATTTTTCTCTGCCAAAGAAATGTGATATCAGACTTTGATGTATCATGGTGCCTCCTGAAATAAAACTTAACTCCTTTCTAGACAAATTTAGTTAAAGATAGAAATACTTCCAATTGTGCTCTATTTGTGTGCAAGTTTTATCAATAAGGGAAGTTTAATTATTATCTTATCTTGCCTCCATAAAATTAACTTTCATATGTCTTTACTGTAATCTATTAATAAAACTTTTCTTAAGCTTACAAAAATACCAGCCATTCCATACAATAGCTTTTCTAATATAAATTTTTTACATTCCAAGGGTAAGGGGATACAAATCTTTCAAGAAGTGATAGAAGACAAGCTCAAATAACAGAAAATTCCAGCTACAATCTACTTTCCTTTGAAAAATGGGGCGGGAGGGGATGACGGCGGACAGACAGATTGTAAGATTTATAGATAAACCAAGTTTGCACTTTTATTTAAGTTCTCAAATTTAATTGAAGTAACTGTATTTGTGTTATGGACCTAGATGTAATGCATAGGGTGTGTTCAGGGTCTTTATCTTAGATAAAGTTTCTTAAGAGAGACCTGTAATGTAGCAGCACACTGAGCACGAGATTCAAAAGCTCAATGCGAGAACTGGACGTGACTGCTGCTGAGTCACGCTGACAGCTCAGCCTGGTTAGCTTTAACGAAGGTTCAAAGTGGAATGGGGCATCTTTTTGAGCAAGGAGGAAAGACTGAGGAAGTCCTGCAGGCACTGCTTGTGCTCAGTCATGCTTGTTGCTGAACCTGCTGCACCCAGCCTCTGAGCTGACAGTAAGGGAAAGGATTTGGATTCTGATCCTTAGTTTTCTGGTACTGTAATTAGGGCTTTGGCTTTTTGACTCAGTGCGTAACATCTTAAAACAATCTGAACAGTTCCTTTGCTGTCAGATATCACTGAGGGTATAAACAAATTTTCATTGACTTCAGGGATTGTGCCCAAAGTGCATGGCTTGTTGTTGCTCTATAATTTTCCCCAAATGTGATTAGGGCATTCTTGCACAGGAAGCTGCTGTTGCTGCTAAGGGACTCTGGGAACACATTATATACTACTTAAATGTGAGTGTACTGTGAACGGATGAGCTTATTTTCTTCTTGCAACCAGTCAGGTTAAAATTCCATCATGCCAATGGAAAAGGGACATGAAATCACAAGGCAAAAGTGTTTTCCCCCTTCCCTCCCCCCCAGGCAATTGTTTGTGGTATCTGTCACCGCATGGCCTTCCGCAAGCGTACATCTGCCATAGGAAACGGCTCCATGGAAAAGTTACATAGTGAACAGATGTTCCATGTCTTTAGGTGGGTTTACCCAAGAGGGGAAGGATGTGCTTCCTGTTCTCTGATTTTGTGGATACACATTTGGTTGGGGGAAAAAAAGATGTGATTAGTGTGTGCTAGTTCATATCCTATCACGGATAGAGCTCTTTGCACTTCTGATAGGAGTCACATTGGATTAAGCACTGCATGGTCCCAATCAGCTGTTTCATCTCCTTAGCTCTTGTTAAAACTACAGCTGGCTTGCTCTCTCACCTACCTTGCATCAGTTACTTTGTCTGAGATGATATAAACTAAGATCCCACCTTTTCTCACTACCCAAAGACAAGGCCCACTTTTACAATGTGCATGGTTCCTGCCAGTCTGGAGCCATACAGCAGATAACGGCTCTGATCTGCAGCTGCTGTCAGTATTATTTTGTGGAAGTCCAGGTTTCAAACTCACCTGGCTGCCTGACGCTACCAGGCTTCCTTTTGGATTATATTAGTAGGATCTGACTTTAGCTTTATTTACTACTAGGCTTGTTTTACTGTTCCAAGAAAGGAGTAGCCTGTTGCTAGAGCAGAACATGTGGTGTTTGTCAAAAAGAGACAGCTTTAAGGCTGCCAGATAACCTGACCAGCCTGCTGCTCTGCAAACCATTTTGTGGGCCCTTCTGATAATGATAAAGCAACTGCACTGAAGGTGATTAAAAGATGCTGATGTCTGTAGGGGAGCAAGGCTCTCAGTGGCAGACTAGAACTGTTCTGGCATATGACTACCTTTAAAGAAAAGCACTTACAAACATTTATAAGATCTTGCTACTGATGATGGCACCTATCTGCAGTCTTTTTTTACTGTCACTGTACGTTATCAAGCTCCAGATACTCATTATTCCACTGTCATCAGAATCACTGCTTGGGTTTGCAAGCCTGCAAGCAGCTCTCCATGGCTCTGCACCAAAATAAACAATACCAAGCTCCTTCCAGACCAGTCTGGGTGTTTCTTATCAGAGGGTTACTCATATAGATCTTGCCCGTACTAGAAAAGATGTCCACCCCCAGTATGAGGCGTCAGGACTGACCGCAGCTGGTCCATAGAGTTCCTGCTTCCATTAACTCTGTTCAATCCATTTTCAGGAACTGATTTTAAGCCTTGCAGGATTAAGATAAGCTTTTTCATTTAGGGATTATATAGGCCTATAATGTCATGCTGGTGCCATTTTGCTAGTACTTAAGCTATTTAAAAATTGTGCCGTAGATCAAATTCTAAGGGACTCAAGATTGTCATTCAACCTTGTGCAGGTGGGCCAAGTTTGTCTGGTATGCATCTGTAATAAAAGCCCTGGGAAGAAGAGAAGAGATCTGTTTTCTCATTACAATGACAGCAAAAGAGAAGCTATGGCTCTAGGTTAAACCAGCCAGGTTCCACCACTGCGGGGAGGTAAGGAGAGCAGGACCTTCATCCTCCCAGCAAACCATGCAAAGTGAAAAGCCCCAAAACAGATGAGGCTGAATGGAGGATCTGGGTCTAAGGAGGAGACGGGTCAAACAGAGAAGCACTGTGTGTCCTGCAAATATTTGCTGTGATGAAGCATGGGAAGGCATAAAAGCAGTCTGAAAAACTGGGTATTTGCCATCTGCAGAAAGAGAGAAGGGGAATCAGAGTGCAGGTATTGCTCTTTTCTTTCTGGCTCTATTGCCAGAGGGCCAAGACAGGTAATGGTTGCAGATGAAGCTGCTACTTTCCCCTGTTTCCAGGGGATGTGGGAAACATAGCAGCATCCTTGCATTGTTTTCATTTTGGTACAGTTCCGCTCCTCACACCAAATTCTTTGACAAGATCTGCAGACTGTTCTTGCCTGCCTGTGCCTTTCCCTGTATAATTTTTGTGGGAGGAATGGATCAGTTTTGCTTGATGTGGATTTGTTGTCTGCTCTCTTTAAATCAGCTTCAGCTGATGCAAGATTCAAGTGGTGACAGCTGGGAGACTGCTTAGCTTCAAGCATGGCTGGAGTTGTTCTGTGACCTGAAGAAGGTGGTGAATGTATTTTGCTCTTTGGGTGGCAGAATGCAACGCATTAAGGGAGATAGAAAATAGGTGTGTGGGAGGAAGCCCTTGCTCAATCAGCTAATACACCTAAATGTGAAGAAAGAGGATTTGGTGTCAAAGTACATCTGTTGCCCACCACTTGATGCAGTCAGCATGATGTATTGCTAAGCCTTTGTTCCACCTGTCGCGGGCACCTAAGCTTCCATGATTTTTATGGTTGGCTGTTGCTGCTGCTTTTGGAACTTATTCTTCTGACATGCAGGAATATTGTTTTTTTCCCTGATGTGTATGTGAACCTGCAGGGAGGGAGTGTTGATGGCACACAGCTGACCATGCTGTGCTGAGAGCTTTGGGGCAGCAGAATTTCAGCTCCTGGCTGCAATGATAGTTTGAAGGAAAAAGAATGAAACTGGGCAGCTCTAATCAAGTCCTCTGATTCATAATTCCTGAAGAGATTCTCATCCAGTCTACTCTTCTTTGCTATAAAAACATACTGACATTTTTCCCCTTTGTATTTAGAGAGTGGACTAAATAAATTGCTTAGCAATTTTGTTTGCTAAGCAATTATCAGCTTTCACTGGTTTTAAATTAACTAAAAAAGCACTAGGTTTTTTCTCTCAGCTGGTGACAGTAGGGCTCAGAAGGTGTCTGGAAGAGGCGGCTCAGGCTTCTGCAGTAGGGTGAAGAGAGAAATGACCTACAGTAAGCTCTTTCCATTGCCAGAGCCATGGTGTCATGTCCACTCTGGATGAGGTGGACTGCCTCATCCTGGTGCCTGCCAGGATGGCTTTTTGGGAGAGGTGAAGTCTGGGCTGTGGTGGGAGAGAGAGAGAGAGGCGTCATCCTGATGAGAATGGGTAAGCATGTACTAGAGCTGGTGGAGGGCCAGCAACAGCAGATGTCCTGTGCCTGTATACCGTCTGCCATTCTCAATCCCTTAAAGACAATGTCCTGTTGGTGCTCTCCTTGCCTCTCCTATACTGCGCTGACAGTAAGCTATTTATTTGGAGTATTTGGAGTTGTAATTGGAACAGATATGTTGGGGATTTTAAACCTCTGCCCATTGCAGTGGGCAAGGACAACAAGAGGCCTTCGCTGCCTTCATGTCCTTTGCTCTTCCACTCAGGTGCTAAAGGCTTCAATGTTTCTGACAGAGGATGGTGTACTGCAGCTATATTGAATGTCAGTCCTTCTGAAGGCTTGCACTATGAGCTCACCCTTACCCTGCAAGCCATGAGGAGGAAACATGTTCTTGTTACGTGACCTGACCCTTTGTCAGCACATCCTTTTGGCTCTGTGTTACTGTGTTCCTATCGTTGCCCGTGGGCAACGTGTGCCAGCAAAAGGAGGCTGGAGCCTGTGTGTGCCCCAATGCAGCTGCTCGTGTAGGGCTGAGGATGTTTGATCTTACTCCTTTAACTAAATTGGTTTATTTCGGTTTTGTGTTTGGATGTGGGGTAGGCGTGTCTTTTAACAAGGTACTATCTGGAACCCAGTACTGTAACTTTAGTATGTGTCTCCAGGCTCATGTCACACTAGTGGATTTGGGACTTTTTTTTGTGGTTTGGGGTTTTTCAGTGGTTTTTTTTGGCAGAGCAGCAGCTGAAGTTTTCCCTTTCCCACTATTGAGCGGTTGGGCCAATGACCTTCTCCTGAAGTCACAACTGAGATCCATCTTCCATGTTAAAACAGCAACTGTGCAATAGTTTATAGCGCAGCACAAAGCTGTGCCCAGCGAGCAATGCTCACTTTCTCAGTTTCTTCTGTTGGCCAAGACATGCTGGGAGATGCAACATACGGCTAAAAACCTCCACAGGAAGGCCTGAGTGTGAAGCATCTTTGAATCTCCTCTCAGCACTGAATAGTAGAAGGCTATTTTCCTTTTCTAGCGTTAGGGGGAGCACAGCTGTTAAGAGACAAAATGGCAAAAAACCCAAAACAAAACAGATACAAATGATAAAAGAATTTCTGAACCTTCTGAGTCCAATTCAAACCCTGTCCCACATCATGGTCTGTTTATAATCCCCCTGCCACCTGTAACAAACTTACTGCAGATAACCAAGACTGTCGGACCTTGTTCTCAGAGACATCAGGCAAAGAGTAGAAGATAATTTTTCAGTCACCTAGAAAGAGGCAAATGTAGCTGAATGGCACTAACAATTGCTGAATCCTTGTTTGGCATTCCAGACGCCTTATCGACAATAGCACTACAACAGCCATTTAGAAATGGTATTGCACTACCAGGAGTGTCTCGGAGATATGTTGCATTTTACAGACTATACTCTCTCGTTTTAGCTTCTAGTGGTGTAACTGGTGATTGTACATAGGCTCTTGGATGCAGAGGAGAATGTGCTCTTTTTTTAAGCCCTTGGGTCTGCAGATTGGTTTTGTACTTTGGTGGGAATGTGTGGTAAAACCTCTCCACCCCCAGCCAAAATCAGAAACCTCCTATTGATCTGCTCGGTGCTGGGATTTCATGTGTGGGCTCAAAGTTCGTAGGCCTATGTAATTCCTCCGCCTTTACCTCTGCTGGTTTGTGCTTGCTTCTTCCACTCACGAAAAGTACTTTATTGATCAGTTATCTTTAAACCCGTAAGGATACTTCCTGGCTACTCTGTGAGCAAGGCTAGCAGAATCAGTCCCTGTATGCATAAAAGATACCAGATAATGAGGTTTAGGCTCAATATTCTATAAAGGATGTTTTACTTCATGTGTTTTTCTATGACTCTGCGCATACTTTAATCATTGGAACGGACAGGCTGATTGATTGCTTGGCTGATTCTCCTAGATTCAACACCTAAAAATAAACACTTGAAAGTTATATAATCTTGGAGCTGAGGCTGCTCTCTGCATATGCTTTGAAAGCCAGAAGTCCAAGTTGGGGCTTGCTGCTTTGCGGGAGAGTAGAGTGGATCCCCTGAGAGCTGGCAATGATGTGCCAGATTTGGTTTCTAAAGAGAGACCAAGAGGAAGCATGTTAGTTTGGTTCAGCTTTTTCCAGTTATGTGATCGGCTGGTTCTCGTTGGTGTTATTGGTTTGGTTCTATCCAGTGCACAGGAGCACATTAGCATCCATGCATCTCAAGCTAGCCCATTTGCTAGCTAGCCTATTCAGTTCGCTTCTTTAGGAATATACTGATGTTAGTATCTCCAAGAGAAGTGAAGGACAAAGTGTTTAAGAAGAATGATTCCTTCCTTCCAAGGAAAGAGTCTGAGATGCCCAAAACAGGCATGCCTGGGTGGCAAACAATGGTAGCTGCAGGAAGTCAAAGAGGACAAATTGTGACTGGTCCCTGTGGATCCTTCCTTGGTAGTGTTACTCGAGAGGAAGTTTCTACGAGACTTGTGGTGTTTGCAGTGCTTCCAGAAGTTGGAAAAGGAGAAGCGGGAGAGAGTTGGAAAGGGGCTAAAGAGGGAAGAATCCTGGGAAGGGCAAGGAAGAAGGGCAGAAAGAAAAAAACCTTTGTAGCTCACCTTAAGAAGGGCACAAAGGCAACACATACCCCAGAGCGACAGTGCCAAGAAAACTACAACAGAAATCACCAGTGAGAAGGGACGCTCTTCTTTCCCACTTCTTTTTTTTTTTTTAATTTAGTTCAAAAGAATGGCAGGAGCATGAGGCAAACTGTTATTTATGTAGCGGGGAAGAGACACATAAGAGGACATCTGTTTTAAGGAGCTGCTTTAAAAATAACCACAGGAGAGGAGTGTGTTTGCAGAGCACAGCAGGCAACCTGCAGAGTAGGAGAAAGTAAGACAGCAGTGGTGCTCTCAGAGCAGACAGCCCCTAATGGCTGCAGGATTGTGTACATTTGTACTTGTTGCCAGATCACCCCACCCTGACCCCAGTGGGTGATTTACAAATTGAAGGAGGTGCTGTTTCCGTACTTTCTGCCCAAGAACATTGATCCCTTCTCTGTTGCACTCCTTCCTGGCTCCTTTTTCTTAAGTCAGCAGCTTTTAAATTCCAGTTTCAAGTCTTTCAAAAACATCCCTGTTTCAATGAATATCCAAAACGTATGGTGGAAGAATGAAGATTTAGATACTACTCTATGCCAAAGATGAGGCCCTGTTCACCTGGAAAAAAGGAAAAGCAGACTGAGAGATTTTTGAAGCAGGTTGCTTATGTCTAACATTCTGCCCGAGCCTCTTACTGACTGCTGAGTACAGGAACAGAGAGCAAACCTGGCCACTGATTTACTGAGATGCTGTAAGAAAGTCCATTAAAGCCTACCCCTTGCCTCAGCTTCCTGGTGGGTAAAACAGAGAAGTAAAAAGCACAATTTTCCTTCTATGGTCTGTGGTTTCAGACAGCTCTGAAAGTGTTGTGGTGTAGGATTCAACACAAATATCAGGTGTGATCCATCAGTGAAATGAAACGGGCAAAGCCAGATGGCATGAGGCAGCCATCCCACTGAGGAACACAACATTGCAGGCACTTGGCAGTTAATTTCTCCTGTTAGCCAGGTGAGACAGCATGTTAGGTAAAGACCAGATGAAATATGAGCATAATTGCTCATTGGGAGATTCCACCTCTCCACGGCCAACCACTTCTTAGGACAGAACTCTGACAAAATATTTATGATCAATTTGCATCCCTATCTACTTTCTAGTCTTTGGTAGGAGAATCAATGGCAAACACCACTTCAAAGTAGCAGCCAGATGTGTCCCCCCTGCTTTTTTAGCTATCCACTACAGGTAATAGAAACATTACGCAAATAGAAGTGCTAGTTTGAGATATAGTAGCTGATATCACTCTAGTAGGAAACAGCTGTATTTCTTTTCTATGCTAGTGGCTGTCAGCAAGTAACACTGACTGACCTGACTTCGGATATCCCCTACCTCAAGGGAAGTATTATCTTCTGTGCTCTCTCCACTACTGTGTTTTCTGATAAAGAACAAATGTGTCTGCTAAAATCAGTTCATGCTGCAGTGACTATTTGGAACTAAACTTTGTTTTCAGTTACAAAAGTTGTGACTTACAGCACGAAGTAACTATTTGGAGTTTCACAGAATTATTTCACATTTACCTGGCTATGTCTGGTATAACCATGATTGTACTTTGGCCAGTGTTTTGTAGCTGAGTACAACCTGCAGTGCAGTTTCATGTCTATGTAAGCCAAGAATGGGATGTGCTTTGGACAAAATCTGATATTTCAAAATAGTTCTGTAGCAGTCAAATAGCTTGGATTGAAATGTAGCAATAGGGAATTGAATATGATGCTGTTACTCCACAGGTTAGCAAACACAGATGGAAATCAATTGCCTGTCACTGTGTAAGAGAGGCAGTATCTTTCATCTTTGTTGTTGTAAGTAAAGCACTTACATCTATAGTTGGGAAAAAAAAAATAAATTGGCTTTATGTTTTCGCTGAGGTTCAATTCACGTTGAAACTAACGGTCATTTAATGTCCAGACTGCTTGGGCTATCCCACTGGATCCCTTTTCTCTGTGCCTAAGCAAGTTGCACGCTAGGCCCCGAAGAACTTGCATCTGGCTGCTTTGAAGGAGACTTGGGCTTCTAAGCACTGAGATCACTTTTGGAAGGAGAGCTCTGGCATACTGGGCTGAATACCAAGAGGTATTCAGGCATACACATTGTATACTTTTTACTCTTTCCTTAAAGTATTTAATGGTTTACTATTTCGATGCCTCTTCAGGCCTTGCCAAGATTAAGCTTTTTCTATTAGTTTGTAACCATATAAAAATATAAAACAGTTCACTCAGTAAATTTGTTAGGTGTTTTATCCTAGCTTGGACTAAACATACGGCTTTCTTTGTGTAGCTGTTTGATTGCATCATTCTTTGTTTCTGTTCTGACAATTTGGCTTACACCTCTCAGTTCCTTGTGTGAAGTGGGACCTGAGTGTATTGCGCCATTCTGTTGTGTGTATCTTCTGGACGTGCTGTTCTCTGCTATGGAACTGTGGAAAACTGCCCAAAAATTTCCCCTGAAAACTACTACACAGATGCAGGCAGGGTGGCAAGTGCAAGGGCGCAAGGACACAGATATAATCTGAAAAACTGCCTGTCCGAATAAGCAGAGAATTGTATACAGGTGGACACTGACTGCAGGCTCTTCCTTGTCAACCAAGAAAAAGCTGACCTTGTGTTTGATATGATTTCTTCTCCTGCCAACCTTTCTCCCAGTTTGACTGCAGGGTCCTGTGCACTTTAGCTTACTCCCGAAATATCTCACTGCTGCCGGGTCCTGCACTTACCAAAATTTGGGAAGAGTTGGGTGAAATGTCCCTTTCTCCCTCTATGGAGGACACAGAGGCCCTGTGAACATCCCCATGGAAGGCAGCCTTCAGCAGGCTGCACATCAGTGTAATTTACCACTAGATGGCTGGACCTCCTCTTTGTCCAGCTCTCGGTTTTGTTCCAGGCTCAGAGTGAGAGCACTTAAAGCAGAACAATGGATTCGTTGTAAGCTCTCTGCCCACCCCCTTTATAGCTTAACATTTTTAAACAGCTGACGCTTTTAGTAAATTCACCTTTATGATGAACAGTTCAAACTTTTCAAAAATACTGAAAGAGTCACGCTAGTGTCTAAGAAAAGTGATAGATGTTTTGCAAGACAAAAAGGAAAAGCTCCCTACTCCTGTTCTTTTTTTCATTTCATTGCACGTGAAATACAGCTTTCATTGAGACTTTTATTTCATAGGTGTATGCATAAGTGTGATACATTTTACAGTTCATCACTGGGGCTGGGATATAGCATAATAAAGTCCTGAGAAGTTGTGATACAACAGCCACATATTTTGGCCTGGTGAATTTGGTGACATAAAATTTGTAAAACTAGAAACTGACATTTATGTCACTGTGTTTGGGACAGAAATGGCTATCCTGAACAAAATTAGCTTTCCATGTCCAAAGAAAAAATATTTTGCTCATGGTCAGTCTGTTCAAAAAGACTAATACTTCAGGGTGAAAAACATCAACTTTCCTGATCACTGCAGACTGATAAATTATACAGAGCAAGGAGGCCTACTTCAAAAGGCAGATGTTCTCCTGCTTGAAAGCAGACAAGAGGAATAGACAAAGTAGGCATCTGTTTCTCGAAGATATCGTTGGTTTTCCCCCCCTTATCTCTTCTTCACATTTTCAGATCCATTATTTGTATTCACTGAGTCCACATTGTGTGTTTATAGATATACGTGTATCCCTGAGTTCAAAACAACAGAGGTACATTTTTAAATTAAAATTACTTTAGTTGTTCTGCTGTCGCAACAGTAGCATTTTGTGCTTACCAATTGTAGCAATGAAGAAGAGACAGTCCCTGCCTCCAAGGTAGTATAATCTAAAATATCAAACCTGGAAGTCTCAGGGTCCTTTGTCAGCTTTGTGAGAGGCTGAAGATGTGCCTAAAGATGGTGGTACAAGAAATGGTAAGATGGAGATGAATCTGGAAATAGGTCTGGGGTGGGATTTCTTTTCTTTTCCAAATATTCTCTCAGGAATGTATCAGTCACAGCTGATATGTTAAAGCACTATGACAGCAAAAAAAGCTGATGGTATAATTAGTGTGGTAGAAGAAGAGCAGGAAATTAAAATGAACTCCACCCATCCAAACTCACAGAGAAACACAGGCAGTGAAGCATACAGCAAACGACAAGCCTCTGAAAAAACAGACTTCAAAAGCAATTGTTAAACCCAACAAGAATATTCGCATCTGCAGGAAGGTTTCTGATTTTGTTAATATAACAGGAAAGAGTGAGAAAGGCTTGGAAATTTCCACTTACTGGACTTGCAAACAAGTAAATTGGGTATTTTTTTCAGAATTGCCTTCATTTTAAAGGTGCCTGAAGGGTAATATGTCCAGTTTATTTATGAAGTGTAACCTTGCACTTGGAAATAGTCCAGAAACAAAGTCTGGACCCAGTTTACTTGCTCCTTGAACTCTTCAAAATGCTGGAGTTCCCAAGTAAATAGAAGAATCCTGTGGCTAGCTTGAATCTTATCTTCTGCTGCTCGATCCTGTCACAAACTCCATGCTAACACTGCCAAAGATGCAGCATTACCAGAGGCATCGTGTATTCCTCCTGTGATATTATGGGAAGCAGAAAGCCCTAACACCACAGTATAGTTTTGTGATGATTCTAATATTTCTATTTTATGCCTTTTGGGAATGTTTAAAAAACGTTTTGTATTTACCTTGTTCATAAGCAGGTCCACTGATATAAAATATACAGAATATTGCTGTAAAATACCTGTTCACTGATGCTATTTAAAGTGCTATATTTGCTGTGGCAGCTGCCTTTGCGTAACATCTGAGAAATCAAAAGTGTCTATACCAAAGGTAAATGAAACTCCGTTATCTTTGATCCTGCTATGTGGTAACTGTTGTCAGAGGTGAATAGAGAAGGTGTGTATGAAGAATTGGACACAAAATCGTGAGGAAGTCAGGTTAAACATATCAACCACCTTCCTTTGGGATTATCAGCTCACTTGCAGAACTCTTGTAGAGTCCTGATAAGCTGCTAGAGGCCCTGGATACGCTCTGTCATGTAGTCTGACAGACAGGAGCCACCGATGTCACAGCAGAGATAGCAGCCCTTTTGCCACAGCTATTGCCATAGCTCAGATGAGCAAGTATGTTCCTGCCAGAGGTTAGGAGATGGCTCCCTGTGGCTGGACTGCACTGAAGATCTGGGGCCTCCTCCAGCAGGTGCTGACTCCCTTGAGGACCTTGTCACTGTCCCCAGATGGTTTTAGATCAACTCTTTGCTGTGAAGGCAATGACATAGAGTCCCCTTGGCTCTCTACAGACGTTTGAATCAAAACACAATGGAAAAAAGTGTTGCTTAGATTTAAAATGAGAGCTTGTTGCACAGTTGGCTTTTCCCACTCTGTTCTCAGCAAGATGATTTAAGGCCCTACATGCACAGAGGTCTGGAGGCTGAACTCTTGACCAGGCTGGCCAAACATCTAGTCCAACACTGTTTAGCTCAACTCTTGGCCAGGTCATGGCTGAAAGCTTGTCTAAAACCTGGGCTCTGAGATTAACTGGTCTGCTAGTCTCCCCTCCCACCATTCTGACTGCAACTTGCATTTAAAGCCTACAACAACCAGATTTGCAGTCTTGCGCTCTCTCATCCTACCTCCTGCTCACACCCCCTGACCTTCTGACGGGTTTACAGATCTGCCTGGGAAGTGATGCCAGGCTGATTCCTGAGGGATTGTTCATGTGGACAACTCTGATCCAGGCTCCCAGGAAAAACAAAAATCTGCACAGGAGCAGGGATGGGGAAAGCACAAGTGGCTTAGGGCTGAGTTTCCCTTGAAGGGAAACATACTCAAAGATTACTTGAAATGGTGGATTTGCAGAAAATCTTATCACCATTAAAAACACACTCAGAGGAAATCCTCACTCTCCTGAGTGCTATTACACAGTAAACACCATATGTTAAAACCTCTGAGCTGTGAAGTGAGGGTGTCCCATGTTATTTGATGAAGAATGGTCAAGGGCAACTCAGAGGGCCTTGAAAAATCTAATGGACCTTAACTTAGGAAAATCGTATGGTGCTCCATCATAGGATAAACATTGGTTGCCCTTTTGGACAGAGCATTATCAAGAATTACACCAGAACCTTCAGGTATACCCAAGTCTGTGTTTGGGAAGGGAATAGTTTACAATAGTTTGCAGGGTTTGTCCAGCGCCTTTAGCAATACAAAACTAGAAGGATAAATTTAGCACATAACGGAATCTGAGTTTATATCCATATTAACTACTGTGGTTCTGTAGCGCTGGTAATAAAAGGAGAGGCGACTGCTCATATTCTGATTGTAGCTACCCCTAATCCAGGACTGCAAATCTGTGTCTCTTTTGTAGAATAATGCATATATTTATCTCATTAAGCCCCATCACTGTCCTGTGTGTAAAATGGTAGTAAGAAGTACCCTATAGTTAATGTGCTTTGGAGCCAGTTTGGATGCAAGAGCATTTGGAAGTACACCTGCAGTCTCAGTGAGCTACGGACCAGGTAAGCCATACTGTTCCTGCCTCACCATTGTATAGACTTGTCAGGGGAATTAATGAGAAAGAGCTCTGTAAAAATCTCCGCAACACGGGCTTGCTGAGGCATTGCACTTCAGAAACAGAGCTGCGCTTCTGAATGTTTGCCCCAAGCACCCCCATGGTGCAGCTGCAGCCCCAGCTGCTCCCTTGCCTTTGACCGCATAGTGTGAGGGAGGAAGCGTGACACCACTCCCATCCCTTCCTCTCACAAGCAGCAGAGGTAGCAGCTCCTGGCCCGAGGTGTCTGGCCCAAAAAATACCTCTTATTCTCTCACAGGAAAGAAAGAGCAGGGTGCATTATTCTCCCCTACGGTTTCAAAACAGCATTTCTGGCACTAATGGTCTGCATATCTCATTTTGCATATGTTTGCTCCAAAGGGACTTCTGAGGCTGCGCCTCCATGTCTATCTGCTTAGACTGCTGCAAGACTTGTCTGGGCTCATCTTGTACAAACCAGCTTGCAGACTGCAACCCACAGAACTTGGCTGAGTAGACTTTGTGACCATTATTGCTGATACTTGGTAGTTCTCTTTAAGTAATTTGCGTCCCAGTTTGTAGCTCTCATCATCTCTATTACAAAACTTGCCAAATGCTGGTGGGAACTGGAGTGAATACAACTTGCAGTTTCTTTATATAGTTATTCTTACTTTAAGAACATATGAAATGATGGATCCTTACATCAAAAGTACAGCATTTGGAAAAAGAAAGTGAAGGCTCAGATACACATTATCTTCAGAAAGTAAAATCGGAACATAATGCAATTGGTTATTGCTTATTTTATTTAGTATGCCTTAGCTTCAGATTCTGGCTTCTAACTCTGTAGATGTATACATATGTGTAATGCTTTGTGAATCATCCTAACAACAATGTTGTTATCAAATTATAATGATGTTGGGTTGGTTCTGCAAGAGGATATTATTACTGAGTATTAAGAGCTAAGTTTCAAACTGAAAAAGCAGCTCTATACTCACCAGAAAGCCACTAACCCGTGTTAGCCATAACAGTAATTAGACAGTACTTGCACTTGTGAATTAATAGAAAATATTTGTGTTATTCTTGTGGGAAGTTGAAGTCATGTTCACAGCTGAGACATGGCGTGTAATTCCACCAAGGCCAATACAACATGTACCACCACTTGAGTTTGGTCCTATGAAATTCTTACCTCAGAACTCCTTTTAAACCTAAGCAGAAAACAGAGCGTTTAAAAAGCACAAAAACTATCATATTGATATGATATGAACACAAGTGGCATTACAAGCTAGTATGACATTTAGATTGAACAATATTCTGAGGTAGATAGTACCTCTGACTCTGTAAATCTTGTTGTATGTCAGAAAGCTCTATAGCTTCCCTGTGGAAAAATATTGCTAGCCTATGAATTTCAATTAAAATGAAGTGTCTAGGAAATAACCAGACTCATGGCACAGACATCGAACTTTTCTTAGACCACAACTCTTTATCTCCCTAAACGTGGCACGTGGTAAGATTAGCAATGAGATAACTCACCGAACTAGAGTCTTCAATGTGCTGCTTAGCCATTTCTCATCTTGAATCACTCAAGACTTGCATTTCTTTTTCCCTGAAAAATGTCAAAGAATTCATAGATCAAAGAACAGGAGCTGACACAAAGACAGAGGTGCTGCATCTAAGAAATGATTGAATTGAGGAATCTGGATAAGAGCTCTTCACTTGATGGGAAGTAAGAATTTCAGTCTGCAACTATGACCCTTTTAAGATAGGAACTTCTCAAACTTCCTGCACTTACTAGCATTCGAATTGGCCAGTCTTTGGTCAGAAGTCCTATGTTGATATCTACATCTTAGAGATAGGAACTAGATTTAATCATTTGGATGGGACTTTTTCTCTGATGTCAGTAGTAAATCAAAGCATTGCCTCATGTTACGAAGCACCATACTACTAGAAACACTGTGTTGTCATTGAAATACTGTCCATTACTACTCCTATGACTAGTCAGATGAATTATAAACTAGCAGAATTTGAGTAACTGTCTTGCCATACTGCAAGGAATGGTAATATTGCTCCTGCTTAGTATTGCTTAAGGCTTTTGTGCCAAAACATCACACTGGAACTCAGTGCTGACTGGTAACCGTGAATTTAAAGAGCTGTCACAGTCATCTTGCTCTGCTTCCAGACCTCGGTGGCCAAAGCATGTAAGAAGCAATCCACAAGAGATGGCAAAAAGCCAAAAATGGGGTTTTTTTATCCCTGTTTGTTTAGGACAGGAGACAAAATGTGTTTGTAAACCAGAGAGGCTGTTGCAGGTGCAGAAGACTCTGTTCCAGCTGGCATTCTGAAAGATCAATTACCTACATCAAAGCTGTTCTGCTGCCTTTGCTGTCTGGTTGCTCATTTCTGAGGCTGCACAGGAACTGTACACACAAAGTGAATTAAAAAGTTCTGTGTTCAATACCCTCTTCAGGTGAGCAGTCTAACACCAGACATCCTAAGTTCTCCTTAAGCTCATCAGGCAATGGGACAATGTGAAATGCTTTTGACTTTACACTTGGCAATGATAAGACTATTCTTGATTGAGAAAGCAAGTGAAGTCATGTAATACGATGCTATAATTGATGTAGGTTGCATTTCTTTTGAAGCTGTGGATTGGGAATGAATAAACTAATAGGTAAACCATCTGAGATTGTTACTGAATTTATAGTAATAAATATTGCTCTGCAATATTTTCCTGTTGCCTTTAATGCTGTGAAGCATTAAAATGCTAAAGGGTGCCAACACGTGGTGTTAGTAGGGTGTTATGACAGCAATATTATAAATGTTTGTACAGGTTGTCACCAATATTTGAAGCCACTTGTAAAAACAGCACCTTAATATAATACATATTACCATACCCTCCTGTAAGTGGTGATGTGCTTTTACTCATTGGTACAGAACCTACGCATTACTAATTATTCACCTTTTTCTATCGTCTTCCCATGTATGGTCTTGCAAAGACACAGTGGTTCATGATAACATTCACGTGGTAAACTATACAGTCAGTTAAATTGTATAGACGTGTTGTATTAATTTCTCATTTACCAATAACATCGCTTATTTTCATGGATCCATTTCAGCAGATGATTTTTCTACTCAACATCTACCAGGCCCGGCAGACAAATATTTCCCTTTTTGTCTCAAAAAAGACACATGACCAATGCCCCATAACCAACATGAACTGATCTTGAACCAAAAACCATCTTTTGTAGTTCAGTATCATACTTTTGAAGTGTGCTATCTTGCAATAGAGATGGGAAATGTAACTTGTTACAAAGAAGTCTTTCATCTTTTGAATTAAAAGTATGGCGCTTATAGTTAGACCAGGAAACTCTGAAGACCTGAGGCACTGAAATGATGATATCCTTCGGCAAAGAAATGCTATTAATTATGCCAGACCATGTGGACTCTGAATCCCAAACGTGTGTATGAATGCAACTAAGCCGTGTAACTTCACACTTGGCAGACTCAATACAAATTCGGAGTATGTTAAAATATAAACTCTAGAAGAACTTTTTTTTCTTGTGTCTCTCTGCGTGTGGTGCATACGAGTTCACGTGGGAGGTGATCTGAAGGCGCGCCATTCAGCACAACCTCCACAGTACAATTATGGTCTTGCTCCTTCTCATTACCCTCACCGACCGTGCTGCCCTCCCGGCTCTTCTCCCCGGGGATGCCAGGGAGGGCTCTCCTCCCTGCCCTCAGGCCGGCCAGCCGGTGTTAGTGCCCGCCATCGGCCGGCCTGGGTTACCCCCAGCTGTCGGAGGGAGGCGGGGGGGGACGACACCCCCCGGGCCTTGGCACCTCTGGCTGAGGCAACCCGCGGGAGGTGTCGACGGAAGGAAAAGAATGGAAGAAACCTCGATTTTGACTCCCAAACCCGTTTAACAAAGAGAAGGGCTCGCCGAATGCCGTTACTCCCCGCGGGCGCCTTAACACCGAGACGAGCCGCCTTTACCTCAGCGCTGACAGGCGGCGGCCCCTCACACTCACCCCGCCGGGGGCTGCCCGCAACGGCCGCTCCAACCGCCACCCTGAGGCAAAACAGCCCCCTGACGGCACCGGGGGCTGCCCCGCGCAGACAAAGGCCGGTGGACACAGCCCCGCTGCCATCGGCCCCCCCTGGGACGCACCTCACGGCCGCCCCCGCACCAACGGCAGGGCACGCCGCGGAGGACCTGAGGGAGGTAGAAGGGGGGGGGTGTGTGTGCGCCGCAGAGCCGCCCCCGCCCCGCCCCGCCCCCAGGGGCGCCCGG